>JAQFZH010002229.1:0-17319 GCA_034695485.1 Entomobrya nivalis | reverse complement strand
AATCCAAGGAGATAAAGTAACTTCATAATAAAAGCCAATAATTCACAGGGAACAAGGCTGACCATTCTGTATATTTTCGCACTTCTCTTCTGTCAACATAATTAACAGATCCAATCCTAACCTTTAGTGGGCCAAGAGACTTGACTACTTTTCTAAAAACCTTTCTTTCATTTCTTGTTTGCAAGAAAGAAGTTTCTACACGAAAAGCTTTAATTGTTTCAATAGACCCATCATAAATTCTGCCAATTGTACCGAAACCAATTGTAATGATTAAGAGCACTTCAAGTATAGAAGATCCCATTATCATAAATTGAGGTATAGATATTGCCTCTACAACTGTAATAAATGCAAATAGCGAAACAACAAATCCAAATCCTGTTATTATCAGCATTAGGAATATATAAAAGTCCTGATTGAGTCCATTAAATAAGCTAATCATCAATTGCAGTGTTTTGCAAATTCTAATTCTATCAAGAGTGTCAAATTTAGTGCTTCCACCTTTTGTCGGAACTAAAACGTTTTCCAAATAGTTTCGCAGACAAAAAGCGAAAAGAAAGAAGAATTGACTCCAAACGAAGAAATTATTTTCCACGAATTTTGTCCCCGACCAAACAAACAGAACACAGCAACATGTCCAATAAAAGTTGGAAATTGCGCCACTTAAAGTAAACGTGTTCCAGAACGTATGATACGGACTACATTCATCCAGAATCCAGAAGCCTGGTGCAAAGGGGACACATGGTTGAAGCCAGATATGGATAGCGAAACATGGAAGCAATACGGGTGAGTAAATACCACAAACTTGAAAGCCTTTTACGACCAGAATGTAGCCACGCTTTACAGAATATGAATCCAGCAAACCACCTAAGCAAACGTAAATTTTATTAATGGAGTATTTAAATAGCTTCGTTTACATAATTTTACTAACGATTTTACTAAAGTTACTATAAGTGTCTTACGTGAAATAAGTTGCTGTTCCAAATGCACGAGTGAATTGAAAAGCTCTACAACTTCTGCGCTTCTACGAAAATATATAAAAAGTATCCCAAAACACAAACATATATGTGACACGTAGAAAATGCCCTCATATAGCTGAGCCTTTTGAAATATTCCTCGAAATGCTATTAGCTGAAATGAAATTATTGCTAATAGTGGTACAGCTACGACACATTTGCACAACAACTTCCGTTGGAAACTTTTTGAGCGGTTGAACGTAAGCTTGAAAGAAACAGGATCAGTTTTGTACAAATACGAGCCAATGAAATTGAAAAATTGAAGGTTGAAGACAAACAACTTTATTAATCCGTTTGTAAACAGCATTTTTGCGTGAAATTTTATTAAAAACTGGGATGTAGATAAATGTAGTAACGATAAGTTAAGTTTTTTTTTGTTTTACTGGGATATAATTGTTAAGAGCTCGAAAATGTGACTTTCTTTTTAACTGGGCAGACAATGACTTTCTGGTCATCCTTTTTGTCTGATTTATCATAGTTTGGTTCTTTATGTAAATATTTATTAGGCTGTCTTGACATACAACTTGAAAGCTATAGAGTCAGATTTTTTGACATGAGAAGTTAAAAACTCGCTTATAGACATGTTCATATCGGTTATATATCATACTGGAAGGCTAAGAAGCATGTTTATACAATGACCTAAAAGGTGACATTCATAGGTTTACCTATAGTTATCAAAAAGGCAAGCGTGGAATGTTTAAACACATTTTTATCTAGATGAGAACCGAGCATTGAAAAATATCTTTCAAGAGCCAGCGGCCAACTCGGTTACGATCCTTTTTAATATCTAATTATAAAAAGCGCAAAACCGTCAAATTAATTTTAAATAATTCATCTACAGTGGACTTCTTAAGCTTTATTTTTTCTACCGGACTAGTTCGAGTTATATCCAAAACGAATTGTTTTTGACCAATTTTCCATCAATAATTGATAACTTTTTTAAATACGCTTAGCACAAGTCTAAATGCCCTTAGATATAATCGCATTTTGTAAAGCAAACCCCTTAAAAGACAAAATATCGATATCCTGTCCACATATCCTTAGTTCAGAAATATCTTTTAAAAAGTTAATACGTTAATGTTATATAGATCCACCATTTAAAGCATAAGTCGCTTGGTATTTCGAATTAGTGACGTACTGAAACCTCGTCTGCATACCTGCTCACAAATAGTTATATATTTTCTTCCAAGCGTAATATTGTTAAATAATATAAGAGTTAAATAGCCACCATGTTATTTAGTTGTGAGTCTAGTGGCAGTAATGCCTAGTTTACCAAATGCCGAACAGAATGTGTAGAATTTAAAAGTAAGTTAAGTAAAAAAATCAAGGCTAGATATATACCTAAATCAAGGAAGTTTTAGTAAACGTGTTAAAAAGGAATGTAGTGAACAAAACCGTACGATGTGAAAATTACATCTTCTTTCTAAGCATAATTGAATAGCAGCCTATCCTTCAAAATGCCTGTAAACCGTAAAACAAAAGCTCTATCAATATATCAATAAAAAACATGGATGGATATACCATAATGGCTTGTCGAAATGTAGTTATTCCAAAACATTGAACAAGGACGTATTGTGCATATTAGGTTGTTATTTAGTTTTTTTTCCACAGAAAAACAACGTAATTACACTATTTCATATTGGGATTACACCTCTCATATTTGTTGTCCCAAAACCTATTCAGGAGCAGCTCCAGACGTTAAACCGTCATAGTAGTCATATGTTATATTCCCAACTGCAAAATTTCTACATTGTTTTTGAGCATACAGATAGTATAGCTAGATAAATAAGTAAAATAGGAAAGCAGTCTACATGATTATTCCATCAATACTAAATCAATAAGTATGCTCTTAAGGGTTAAACTTAAGTCAAAAGTACTAAATTAATTGTCATGCTTTTACATACTGAAGTGTCCAGGTTTCTAGTTTTTCTTTACCATTAAACCCACTAGCAATTCGTAGCCAGCATATTTGTAATAGCTGATTTCAATCTAAATGCTTTTGGAACGGGGACACTCAATATTATAACTAAAGGCTTCAAGTATCAACAATTAACTTTTAAACCATTGGTTTCTGCTTGGCAAATGGACAAGAAAAAACAATTAAAAGCTTTGTGTCTTTGATTATTTTAAATGTAGCATAAAGAGGTTCGTTTAGATAACTATCAGTATACTTAAAAGCAATACATTTTATTTATGAAGTATTGCTGCCGTCAAATTCAGTCACCTATTAAATATTTAACTGCTCATCTAACATAAGCTAGAAAAAACTTTTTTTGCAAAAACGGTAAACAGGGAATTATTTCCAAGATTGTCTAACTTAAAGTTGATTGTTATTATTATGTATTTTCAGTTCACATTTAGGGTCCTCACACAAGTTCCAGTCTATTTGACTTAATGATTGTTCTACATTAGATCTATATTGCAAAATGTCATCCATAGAAATTTTATTCCATTTAACTTTATGCCGATAAGACAAAGATTCCTGACTTTTTAATGTCATATCATTAAAAATATTTTTGAGAGTAATGGAAAGATTTAAATGATCACTGGGACAAACTTGAGAAAGAATAATTACATCTGTAACAATTCGCTCTGTTGCCATATTAATAAGATAATTGAAAAATCTTTCGAAGTAAATTTATTTTTTAGTGCACACTTTGTAATCTTGCAAAGAAATCTTTCCAATTACTCAACTACACGTATTTGCAGTATACTATTATTGTTAGATGGCTTCAAAACAGTTAAAACGAAAACAAAGTTGAAAATATACGGGGCTTAAGGCAAAACTTTAAAGTTATGTAACTCTGGAAGAAGTCCTTATGGAGACAAACGGCTTTGGGAATACTTACCTTATATTAGTACCTTACTACAGCCAGAGGATCAAGCAAATCTATTTGGCTAAGATGAAGTACTTCCCTCGTTAACAGTTCGAAAAAATTTCAAAATGAGTTGTTGTGTAAATGCACAGTACTTAAAGTACTGTGCAAGTACAGTCAGTTATATAAAGAAGTACTTGAAGTATTTTTTACTGATTTTTAAGGTTCAGAAGTAAAAAAGTCAATTTTATTTTTTCGTCCATTTTTAAAGCATGCAACCGTCATTTGTCTGTTTCTCCAAAACTGTTAAGCTTTAGGCTATAGTCTCTTGAGAAAGTTTGATGCCAATACTACAATCTATGGATTTATGAAATAAAAGATTTTGCCCAGTTAAATAGCATGTAACCGTTAATTGGCCATTACTCAAATACCGTTAGTCCGATTTGGCTGAAAATCAATAGGCTTTTTATTTGTTCCCCAAAGTACCTGTACACCAACTTTCAAGTCAGTAGGTCAAAGCATTTTTGAGTTAGAGCGCACACAGACAGACAGACCGACAGACAGACGGACAGACACAAAATGCAATCACAATAAGAAGTACAACTACTTCTTAATAAATCATAAAGTGTTATGCTCGCTTTGCTTTTCATTTTATTAACGAATTTGATATTAAGGATGAGCCTGAATTTCTAAAAAAAAAAATTACTAAAACATATCAACAAAGGCACGTAACCATATAAAAATAGTAATTAGTTCAGTATTTGTGTCCGGAATCGCTGATTTGTTTCTGTAAAATAAATGTGATATAAACACAAAAACAAGAATACACCTAAGCATAATACTTGGTTTTTAACAATTATTTTACACATTCGATTCGAAACTTTTGACAACGGGACTTCATTGCTTAAATTTTAATACTCTGATAAGTACCTAGACGAAGCTTGAGCTTCTTTAATATCGCTTCTAAACATGTTAAACGATGATGGTTTACTTCGCGTAACATATTTGTTAATATAGTACAAGACGCCGTGCTCTTTTAAATTGCTTTTCTATTTGGTTTAGTAGCAATTGATTGCGGAAAGCAAAAAAGTATTTTGTTGTTTATTATTATCATTCACATCATGTTTGAATTTGAGGAAAAGTTAACTGGAACGTAACGACAAAGCTATTTGATTCTCTTATTTCGATTTTATGCATTAAAAGCATTTAGACATGGATCAGCAATTTTGGAATATGCTAGCTCGTTTAATTTCAATAGTTCATTTGATGGCTATGCTAAGCTGGAAACTAAAAGACAATATGAATGTAAAAGCATATTTAGTGATGGGGTATTGTTGTTACTACTGATTACATTTAGTATATTTGACATGCTACTTCACTTAATCCCCATTATAAGTTAAATAATTAAAACTAAATTGATACTAATTTGCACATGTCCCAGTACTAAATATTCGATTAGATCATGACTGGATTTGCCGTTTCCTACTGTCTCTCCCATACTTTGCCTAGACGTAGATAAATTTGTGCTTAAAATTTCAAGCTTAGTTATTTGTCAAAAATAAGTAGAGCCACACAACTCACCTTCTTAGTAATTCAACAAAAATTCTTCCAAGCTCAAGCTCAGAGTTATGCTGACAGTATAAGTTTTAAATATTTATGAAAAAAGCTAAAATATAATAAATGTTTTGTGAATTATTTAAACAAGAATTGGACACCATAGCTACATTACTTCTGATATAAACTGCCGTACTTTTGGCCACATTATGAATTTTTTTCAAGATTTCGTTAAACGAACAGTTGAATAATTCACTCAAGTTAATGTACGTATTAGTGTCAAACCTACGAAGTTTTACAAAAATGCTTTACTGAAAAAAACAATTAAACTTTTCTGGAAATTATAGAAACATATTTTTTTCCTTTTTTGATGCTGTTATTTAAAAACTGTCCATGAAATTACTTTAATATTTAATGATTTTCTACATTTAGTTATAATCTAAATTCCATATTATCAAGTATCTAGTATATTCACACTTTTTTGCATAAACGCTAGAGCATATTGTCACATTTACTCCAATGTTGTCATGTGCCCATGTAAAATAGAAAACCGATAAACTGAATAAATCATTATTACTATTAATACATATTGCGCTGCATTGCAGTGATAGTACAACTAAATTGAATTGACAAAGAGCGGCCGCATTTGCTTTTTGTTTTTTTTGGCTTAAATGCTATTTTAATACATGAAGTTAACATTAACATTATATTTAAATGTACAAAATATACAGCAAAAATCATGTCACCAAGTTATATATAATTAGAATATTTACGAAATTGAGCTACCTGAATATTAATGAACTAAATAAAGACTGTTAATAATAATGATTTACTTCACCAGAAGCAAATTAACTACCAGTCCAATGAAAAAATTATACAGATTTAATGGCGTAACGCTGTCGACAAAATAAACCGATCCAATCATTACCTTTAGTGGGCCAAGAGACCGAACTACTTTAGTGTAAACCTTTCTCTCGTTTCTTGTCCTCAAGTTAGAAGCTTCTGCATGAAAAGCTTGTAGTGTTTGAACAGACCCAACGTAGATTCTTCCAAATGTACCGAAACCAATTGTATAGATTAAAAGCACTTCAAATATAGACGATCCCATTAGGATAAATTGAGGTGTGGACATTGCGTCTATAACAGTTATTAACGCATACAACGAAACAACAAATGCCACTCCTGTTATTAAAAGAACTATATACATATATATACAAGTCCTGATTAAGTCCATTAAATAGGCTCATCATTAATTGAAGGGATTTGTAAAAGCGAATTCTGTCAAGAGTTGTCATCCGAGTTCTTTCAGTTTGTGTCTGTACTAATAAGTGTTCCAAATAATTTCGCAAGCAGAAAGCAAAAAGGAAAAATAATTGGCTGCAAACAAAGAAACCATTTTCCACTATTTTGCCCCATGCCCATACTATAAGTAGACAGGAACACGTCCAATAAATGTTTGCAACTGTTCCACTTAAAGTGAACGTGCTCCAAAATTCATGGTAGTGGCTACACTCATCCAGAATCCAGAAGCCTGGTGCAAAGGGCACACATGGGTGAAGCCAGATATGTAAAGTTAAACATGGTAAAAGCAAGAGTGAATAAATCCCAAAAAATTGAAACGTCTTTCGGACCAGAATACAGCCACGCTTACAAGAATTCTACTCCATGAAACCACCTAAGGAAATGTAAAATTTATGAATAAAATATTTGAAGTGTTTCGTTACCATAATTTAAAAAAATATATATACGAGAAGTTAGTTGTTGCTCCAGATGCACCAGTGAATTGAAAAGTTCAAGAACTTGTGCACTTCTACGAAAGTATACAATCAATATTCCCACGCAAAAGTGAACAGTTGAGATATAGAAAATTCCCTCATATATTTGAATCTTTTGAAATATTCCTCGAAATGCTATAAGCTGAACCAACGATGTTGTCATTAATGGTACTGCTACTGCGCATTTACACCACAACTCCTTTTTGAATTTTTTCGAGGTGTTGAATGTCAACTTGTAAGAAACTGGATCAATATCGTACAAATATGATCCGATGAGTTGAACAGTCGAATGTGTAAGACAAACAATTTTATCAACCCATTTGTAAACAGCATTTCTCTGCGTGAAAATGTTTTAGAAACTTGGATGTAAATTAGTTTACTGTGTTAAAGGTGGTGGATTTCTTTGAAATGTATGTTTGTAGTTAGGAGGTCGAAAGTGCTGCTTTGAAAGTTACTAGGCCAACACTGTTTCTGCTTTTACAATTTGACTCATCATATATAGGTTTGGTTTTTCATGTAAATTTTAAAGAACTTCGGGTTATATCGCATTAATATTTTTGAACATGCAAACGAATGGATTTGGCGAGAAAAGTGTCGATATAGATCACCCAATTCCTCTGATGTGGTTATCATATCATATCAATATCATAGTTTCAATCTAAGAAGCAATTTTATGAGCATTATATTGAAATGTGAGTTATATGGCTCTACTTAATATTAACGAACGGCAAAACGTGAAAATGTTAAATACAATTTCATCGAATTCTAAGCAAAGCGTTGGAAATGTCCCCGACAGAAGCACACGTTAAGATTTAATAAAGAGCTAGTGTAATATAGAATCGTAAAAATCGTGGAAATGTCAATTTAGTTTTAATTAATTAACCTAAAATGGAGTTATATAGCTTGGGGATTTTTATTTGACGTGTTTCGTGTTAGATGGATCATAGATTATTTTTGACCACTTATCCTATCATTAATCTATTAATGTTTGAATATTGTTAGCACAAGTCCAAATGCCAAAGCCAAAATACTTACCTTTTTCCATCCACAAAATTCTATATTGCTTTTGAGCATACCAACGCTAAAGCTAAATAAATAAACTGAGACAATAGGAGAATTTAGCGTCAATACTAAATTAACAAGTACGCTTCCACGGATTAAACCATCTTTCAAGGAACACTAGTATAGTGTGAGTAGCCACGAGATAAACGAAACAAATATTCTAGAACAATTTTTATCAGAAATTACGATTCTCTGGACATTTTGCTGTAAAAACAACATCTAATTCTTGCTGAAGTACTATGGTTAACCAGAATTCAATGGAAGTCCCGCCAGTAATTTAGTGTTTCGGCGATTTAAGAGTATGGAACTTGAGCAAAATAACCAATTGTGTTTTTAAGTTAACTAATATGATATTTTTACGACTAAATACACATTCAAATTAAATTTCAATGTTACAGATTGTGTTTGTTTACTTTGTATGTGCATATTTTAAGGAAACCTAAACTGTCGTAAGCGAAAAATTGAAGCAACAATCAGATATTTTTTTAACAACTAAATGTCTTCAGAATCGTAATCTATGATAAAAACTGTCCTAGAATACGTATTTCGTTTTGCTCTTGGCTACTTACACTACTCTAGTGTTCCTTGTTAGTTTGTTATAAAACTTTTGGGAAGGATATTTAATTTTAATAACGAAAGCTTCTCTCAGATACTTATTAAGATATAAAAGCTACCATGCTAAAATTGTGTTAAAAGTTTCGAGGCGCATCCTGAAATAAGTTGTGTGGAAAATAAATAATATAGCATAAGTTTTCACTTGATTTAAGTGTATATGGCCTAAATTTTAGATAAAACTCATACCAATTTTGAAAAAAATACTAAATAATGCTTTTACATACGTACTTGTCCTAGTTTGACACATTTTTGTAATATATTTTTAGAAACTCCAGCTTAGCCTTACCAAAAAATATATTAATAAAGCCAAAAGCATAGCGTAGCGAGTGGATTTGTAATCGCACAATCATTTCCAAATGCTTTTTGGACGGGGACACTCTATGTTATAAGTAAAGTCTCCAAGCATAAACAATTAACATTTAAGCATTTTTCCGGCTTAAAAAACGGAAAGGAAAAATTACAACGTTTGGATCAAGCGGTGCTCAAATGTTTTCTAGATAACGACCAATATTCTAAAACCAAATACTTTATTTCTGAAGTATTGCTGAAGTAAAACTGAGTCAATAATTTAATACTTACCTTCTCGTGTAACATAACCTTTTTTACAAAAACGGTAAATAGGAAATTATTCATGATCTAGTTAATATGAAGCACTTTATATGTAAAGCAAAATATCTGTGACACCGAATTCTTAATTATATAATTCAAATACCATTTAAAAAAACAACTATTGGGAATTTTGCTAAGACAGTCACTATTTCAACTTTGCAAAGGTAGAAAGCACAACTCATGCGTAGAGTTTGATCATTTATTAAAACGTAAAGCCTTATATATATGTCTAAAATTAGGAAAAATTGGAACAGTTATTTTTAATCCATTCTCTTCTAATCTCGTATCATCTTTTTAAAAACTTTTAGCTTAAAAAAGTAACATTTCCTTTACTCGGCAAAATGCTTGGAAATGGATTAATTACGGACGAGTGCCGTGTTGTTTACTGGCTGCTGTGGCCCACCTGGACGCTGCTCTTGCTCTTTTGTAACTGCTACTCGTGGAATCAGCTGCTGCTGCTGCAGAGGTGCTGTAATTGCCAACGACTGTTGTGGTAAGCAGGATTGTCTGTCTGTCGTCTGCTGCTAATGCTCAAGTGGATTGACTTGTGTCGTGTTTACGTGTTCCTTGAACATGTGCTGTTGTTGTTGCGGCTGTGGCGTAGCCGGAACTATAGACTGTGTAGTCACTGCCGTCACTGTTACCACCGGCTCGGCCGTCAACAATGATGATGGTGATAATGATGAAGTCAGAGGTGCTGCTGCTTGTCTTGCTACCAAGGCAATTTTTCCCTATTGTGACCCTTGTCAATTCCAGACCTGGTGCATGTTCGGCTGCTGCTACTTGCACTGCTGCTACTGCTGCTACTACTACTACTGCTGCTGCTTATCGTCTTTGTCATGTTGCCTATTTTAAATTATAAATTATGCTAATTAGTTTCGAAATCCCATGTCTCTCTTAATTTGCACTTGTACACGTTTGATGAGGGCAGTCAACTTTTCAGAGCTCTCCATCATCACTTCAGAGCTTTTCAAATCGTCAATATGCGTATCACAATACTCTTCAAGATTTTTATTGTCAAGCACAATGTTCATATACTCGGTTGGATACACGTGCAGTAAAATATTTAGATTACATCCAATGTATATAAACGACTGCATCATGTCAAACGTTTTTTTTAAACATTCAATGTTATCTGCTTGCTCTGACACGTCATCACACTTGTTTACAATGCTGGAAAAGTAGGTGCGCATCAAAATGTTTGCTGCGAGCATGGTATGAACGAGTGCATCAAGAACATCTGCTGGTTCTTCTTCGTCTGCTTGAGTTGATGAGCAAAATGAACGAGCCGACCAAAACTCGAGAAAGCAAATGTCAGTTAGTTGACCGAGCGACATTTTTGCATGTAGTGTAGAACTGAATACACACAGGCTAGAATATTTACATGTATACCTACTCCCTGGCTGTTTACGTGCAGAAAAGCGAGTCTGCGTCTTGTGGGTTCATTGACCACAGTCATACAGTAATCTATACAGTCAAGTGTTTCTTGCTTGACCAGTAAATGTAAGTAATACGAGTTGAAAATGCTCAAAGAGATAAATGGCAAGTTGAAGGATAAAAATGATACTGTTCATGTTTGCATCTGCTGGCATCAAGCATGCTCTAGCGATTGCCAGTCTTTCTGTTGTACAATCTTGTCGAGCAGCTGCTCCAAAACCCAGAGATATGTTTGGCTCTGGTACACGTTTCGCTTTTTCTTTAACAACCACTTTTTATCAAGCACAAGCACAAGTGATCTTTGATTAGCTCGCTGTTCCACCAAAAAACTGGTTTTGGGGCTAAGTGTCTTGAAAATGCTGGCTAGCATATGCAAAGACTTGCTGAAGAGAAAAAACTCCCCCGAGAGGCCCGTCTTGATTCTTGCAACTGCTTGTCTGCCAGCTGCCGTAATCTGTCTTGGTTGGAATAGTTGGGTAGGCTGTTGAAGCAGTCTTCTTCGTCGCTACTTGTTCTGTAGTAGAGGCCACAGTAGCGGCATACAGAAACATATGGCTTGTGCTGTAGTCAAAAAAATTTAATAGGATCGTAGATGCAGTAAAAGCTAATACCAGCACTATACCTTTTCCTATCTCTCTTGCTCACGTCTCTGCTTCTCACGAGCAGCAAAAAAACCTGATTAGCACATTTGCGCTTTGTAAGCCTATGTGGTATTACACCACCTGCCCTTTTGCAAAATTTGAATATAACGAGATTTACATTGTTTAATGCTTCAAAAATGTCTAGCAAATTTTCTTCCCTACTCGGGTCAATGTCCGTGAGCTTTAAATTGTACTTGCTAATCACAAACGAGAGAACACGAGGAATCTCTACGCGTTTGGCAATTGCGCGTATCTCGTCTGCCTTTGCCTTTGCCTCTGGTCTGTGTTGTTGTGTTTGCTGTACTTATGAGAGGCACAAGCCAAGCACGAGCGAATAGAGTAGGCACTGCTCACTAGCCTGATGTTCTCTATTGTCTATCGCCCCAAGACCACGCCTCTTGCTCAAAACTGATGGTAATTGCAAGTAGCCAACACGAACAACGAGTCTTTGCTAATATTTACTTTTATGCATGTTAAGGAGAATATGCGCGTGCCTGGTGTATGATGCATATACACTTTTTTAATACGAGATACGCAATCTACGCAATGCTGTATCTCGTATATTTGCTCTTGTGTATACAAACGATAGATTCGGTTGGGAGCCACTTTAAAGTGAGAAAAGCATCACTTTTTCGCTGAAGCAAAAGTAAAAAGGTCAACTTGATCCTTATGGAATCTAGCCTAAGTTACGGCTTGACCAATGACAATAAACGATGCTGAATGACATTGCTGGCAGCGCAAATATCCTCTTGTATGCACTCAAATTCGTACGTGTATGAAGCTAGGCAGTTTTTGGGTGCCTTGTTGTGAGAAAATTGTATGGGGAAGTTACCATTCAAGTCCATGCTACTGCTTCTGCTGCTGCTGCTGGGCTGCTGATCCTTAACTGGATGACGCATCTTGGAAAACCAGGTAGAGAAAAAAGGCCAACGCGTACAAGATTGGCACGTCCAACAGTTGAGGGTTGGTCTCAAATACACGTGAAATTTGCAGTTCGTTGAGCTCCACGCGAGACAGAGATATGATTTCACCGGAAGCTAGCACCATATCCAAAAGCACGACTGGAGAAATACTGTCTTTGGCAAAGGGAAATTCCTCACATAGTGGGCAAGTTTTTGCACTGGCTAGTTTAACACTAGTGTGGTTATAACATTCACAAAAATCGCAAAGTACTGGGACAAATTCTCAATTGGCCTATACGATCGCACCAATAGACCCTTTAACGTTCGGCATCCGCTGAATGCAGTGTACACGGATGCCTTGTCAGACAATGATATCCCATCCAAGTCAACGGCAATCGAGTCGAGTGAAAGCGATTGGATCTTGTAGTGTGTTCTTGCGTCAGAGTATAGTTTCGCAAATTGGTGCAATACGGACACTGGAATGTTCACTGAGGCACTTTCTGCTGTAACTGTCGGCAAAAATTGTCACAAACTTGGGTAAAATGTCACTGTCGCTTGAATAGTACACATCTTGAACACTGGCTAACGTGCCTTTGCATAGCCTCTTTGCAACACTCAGGTTTCTAATCTATGTCTACTCTGCTTTTCTGCGTATTAACTGAGCAGTTAATGGAGCAGTTAACTGAGCAGTTAACTGAGCAGTTAACGGTGCAACTGAGCAGTTAACGATGCAGCCAAGCAGTTGACTGAGCACAAACACAGCTAGCCATTAGTCACCACCAATGGAACCACCACAACAGAATGCTTCATGACATGAAAGGAACACAGGTGTTCGCGTGAACACCTGGCCACGCCTCCAAATCCCAAGACTACATCAGATATCTCTTAAACATTATAGCATAGGAAAATCCTTAAAAATCCTTAATATTTCACTATAAAAATTTATTAATACATACTACTACTGTGTTCACGGAGTTTATTCCAACAGGTCTGAGAACGGCGCAGGATATGGTAGGTGATGGGGAGTATTCGTGTTTTCATGCGCAGTAAATAACCCGGAGAATTAGCTGGGAGTTGAAGTAGTCTTCTAACGAAGGTATTCTGAACTTTGGAGATTTCAGCGGCTTCATTCAGTTTCTAAATTTCAGATGCATAGAAAGGTATGGAGAGTAACGTGGAGTCCTTGAGGCGCATCGTTGACTGCCAACATTGGGTTCTACATCTTGATATTATGTTGATGAGAGTTTTTGTTGCCACTGCGCATTTGGCCTTAACTGCTTTGATATGCTCATGAAACTTCCCACAAGTACAAAAGGTGACACCTATGTATGTGAAGGTCTTCCACAACTTCCACTGCTTGCTGTCCATATGAAAAGTTTATATTTGACAGGATGGTCTTGTGTTGGTGGTGAAATATTAGGGTCTTCGTTTTTTGCACATTAACTGTAAGACCCCACTCCTCGCAATATCTGTGTAGCACTTCTAGCTTGCGTTGTAATTGTGTTGGTGAGTCTGCGAGTATGACCATATCATCGGCGTAGCCTATGAAATAATGGAATATTCTTGCACATCATATAGAAATTAATCCAAACAAAAATGTGTTTCTGGTACTCAATGTAGACAAAATAGCAGATTCAATTAGGCTAAAAGAATTATGGTCTGTTGTACTGTTGTGTTTAATAATTCACTGTGTATCAAGTGTACTATTTGGTTTGGAACTGTTCTGGCCAAGAGCTAAATCGTGGTATATAGCCGTAATTAGTTTTATTCGACTCCAAACTGCACACATGGGCAGACTCGTAAGTAAAACTATTCAGTGTATCACAAAAGTTACAGCCTTCACTCAATACCAAAATGAATAGAAACAGTTTCATTATGAGCTAATCATGAAACAGGTTAGCATAAGTTCCAAAAAAATTAAAACATTTCTTAAAAAAAGACTTAAGGCAGTTGAAAAAAACATACTTGCTTGTCAAATACCATCTAGTTCTACCAAGTGAAAACAATAGTTTGGTTTACTCACACTGTACACGTTGAATGTAAATACATTTACAACAACATGGTTACAACAACAATACTCTGGTTGTTGTAAATAACAACAATATTATTGATTTCAATGTCTTTTTGTAATTAAATATGTCGAGATATCATTTCGCACTCTTAAACTAGGATTTAAAATGCTCTTAATAAATTTATAATAAGTGTATCAGTTTTATTGGAATAAAGTTGTGAAACGAGTGAAATATTTAATTGTTTTCAAGCATATGGCGACTATACTGAAAATTTTGTAAAAATTGTTGAACCAAATGTGTTTATCCTTTTCAAACTTTTTAATTGGGTTGTGCACAATTTGGGATCAGCAAGCTACAGCTGGGACAGCAATAGAAACAGCAGAATTTTCCAGTAAAAATTGCATTCTCAGCCATTCTAAGTTCCAAATTAAACCAAAAATATACATTTAGTGTCGTAAAATGATTAAATTTATGTGTACGTCAAAGTCCGATACTATTATTTAGAATTTTGTTAAAAGTTACTTCAAATAATTTGAAAGATTTCAAAAGACATTCAAACACAAATACACACAGATTTAAAAATTAATATTGTCATCTTCATTCACCTATCAATGTCACCTCCAAACGTTACCGTGAAGTAATACATGACTGTCACCCAACCTAAGTTAGATAACAGTCGGTTTGTATTGTATAAGCCAATCTACTACTGTCCAGAAGTATAGAAACAATAGTCAATGGCCTCTTCAGTTATGACTGCGATTTGTATATAAAGAGATAATGATCTATTTATAATTAATATAAAGATGTGATTATGTTCAGCACCTCAGGTTACTCCAAAGATTATTTTGTCAGCTTGCCGACACTTCATTTGTATAATTTGTGGTATTCTGCTGGGGCAGTGAAAAGTCGGAGTAATGACTGCGTTGGGTTTTAATTAATTATAAATTTGGTTTAATAAGATGTTATTACGTTATAACTTGAAGAAAGTGTAGACTCCAAACCTACTAGTCACCTGTCAATCGTAGTAAACAAATTAATAACTTAACAATGCCTTTGTTTTCATTTAACATACGGAATCTTTGCAGCGACTATTACTGTACGTTGTGAAATATTATAGAAATATCAAGTATCAATATTAAGTTAATTGTTTATAGTGTAATATTCCTAACCTCTTAAACTAGAAATCTAGTAGAAATTGAGAGTAGCTCAATTTCACTTTCTAGAACAATTTCGATTTCTGTCCTAATTCATATTAGAAATATTATTGTTGTACATCGCTGCAGTGATGCATGTCTATTTCTCTGACGCACGTAAATACGCACCCGTAGTAAGTAGTCAGTAAGTGAATATGTTATAGTTACACTTTCGTTCTGTTCCGTTTCACACTACTGCACCGCATGAATATCGAATGATTTCAAATGCTATTTATTGGTATTAATTTTAATATGTATTTTATGTACATCTCAATTAATCTAATTAATTGAGATCATGATCACCCTAAAAATGTACCAAAAATTATCCCTTTCTGTATTCAATTTACATTTAAGACTTTTCGTATTTTTATATAAATACGGCGCATTCGTGCTGAAAACCTTAGTATCGAATTCGCTTCTCTCCTAATAAAATATACACTTTTTTATAACGACATCATCTTCTGTTTTCGTCGTTTCTTAAGACCATAGTTATAATAGTTTTAATTCATAAATGGGATCTCGTTTCATATCAATGTATTCAGTTGGTCTGTGGTGATTTTGGTAAATGGAAATTTTAGAACGTGGAAATTTTTGCGTTGGGGATTTTTGTTTGTGAAGATTTAGCTGGGTGAAGAGTATTGTGCATGGAAATTGTTGTTCGTGGAGATTTTTGTGTGTGGAGATTATTGTACGGGGAGCTTGTGTACATAGTGCATTTCAAATGTTCAAATGTCGGGAGTTTAATCACTAATATCTTTTAAACGAATGCACTAATTAACCTCTACTTTCTTTTCAACATTGTTACCCCCACATCCAACACATTTTCCCCACCGGGTCATTAAATTCTTCATACACGTTTCGTTGAAGCTTTGAGGCGCCAGCTTTTCATTTTTGGAAATAAATAAAATTCACAGGGAGTAAGGTCTGGACTATAGGGAGGGTGTGAGCTGAATGAAACCAAGCTCATCCACCTTTGCTTGTGCTACACGAGATTTGTGACTGGGGGTATTATCGTGCAATAGGTACACTCTGGCATTCCACTTTTTCTGGCCTCGTTTTTCTATGTATGCTTTCTTTAATTTTTCCAATATTGTAGCATAACATAACCCAGTAAGTGTTGTGCCTCTTCGAAAATATTTCACATGTACAACTCCGAACATATCCCAGAAAACCAAAGCCAGAACTTTTTTGCATGATATCGTCGGCCTTGCTTTAATTGGGGCCCTGGTTGCCCTTCGGTAGCCATTTTGAGGACTGTCTCTTAAGTGTGGGTTCAAAGTGATGAATAAAGGATGATTGTTAACTCCTCGGACTTTTCTAAAGTTTGAATATTTTGCTGTGAAATAATTTAAAAGCATAAATCTTGGCAAATTTAAAAACTAGGTTTTCTGGGCTACAAAAACAATATGAGGAAAAAATCCCCCAAATTATTTGGGTACACATTTGTTGGACTTCAAAAAATGTTTCTGGAAAGACGTTTTCCCCACTATTCAAAACCATGTTTTTCTTTCCGAGCACCGTACAATTCAATTTCGAATATATTTTCATCGTCATGGACCTTATCTTACTCCCCAATGTGTGAGCTTTCGAATAGGGTCAAAGTTTTTTAATACGCATTATCCTACCTTTACAAATCACACCTTTTAACAATACTAGATTTTAGAGTTTTTCCTAATGAAAGAATTTTCAG
>JAQFZH010002228.1:0-17321 GCA_034695485.1 Entomobrya nivalis | reverse complement strand
TGTTCATCCTCCTCCTTTTGCCATCCACCACCAAGCAAACCATACATACATACATATAGTTACATATAGCCGGAAAGTAGGTTCGTTTCATTATTGGTAGTTGTAGTAGTAAGCGGGTTCGTGCCTCACTTCTTACTTAACTTGGTGGTTGTGTGTCCGTCGTCATTGTGGGGTGGTATATTATGATGTGATGGTCTAAAAATACCATATCTGCCACATCGTAGCCGTACATTCTAAAAAACTGCTCTCCTTCTCACTTTCTCGCTGGCTACTACACAGAATAACAACTTATTTTTACTACTACACAAGACTTGTCCCTCTTTTTCTCTTTCTCCCTTTCTCTCACTTAACTCGACTTTTTGTGTGTTGGTTTTATCTTTTGTAAGACGTCTAACGAGAAAGGGAGGGAGCAATCTAGTTTCCCTTTCTTCCATGTTAAACTGTGAGTACTTAAACGGATGTATGCACAATATAACAGATATGTATAAAGTACATGTTAGGAATTTCTTATATCGTGTATACTGCATTTTTTCATGGAAAAAGAAGACATGCCGTGTGCTTTAGTAGTGTCATGTCATGACCAAGGTAATAACCATTGCCCATTTATTACTTGTAATAGCAGACGAACTTTCACTACTTTCCCCTTTTTGCCTTTAAGACTATGGCTAGGCAGAGCTGGTGCGAGTTAACAAAGTATACATACATAGATTTGTGTGAACGCTCCGAGGAAATGCAACATTGTCATAATGATCTCCTGCCTGAACTATATGGGAAGTGATAGGAAGTGAGGTTGCCCTATCACTTCAAACTATGCCTACATACAACTGATACAACCATCAACATCACAATAACGATGTACATGAAGAGTCGATGTACATATTTATATTTTCAACAAAATTCTTTTCGCTGTTACTGCTTCTATTTGGGCTGCTTTTGAGAAGAAGAATCGATTCTTTCAAACTACCATGTATACACTCAACATTACAATGGTTATCATTTCCTGTGTACACTTTTACACTTGGTAGTTACAAGTGTCATATTATTAACTTGTTAAAATATCGTCCCCATTTCTTGTTCACTTTCCCTCCTCTGTCGAGAAAGCCAAATGGATGAGCATACAAAACTACAAATTTCCCTTATCCTCTGAGCTCTACATCTTATCTACAATATAGCAAGCAAAAAAGGACAACAAATTAAACTTACCCGATTTGGTTTAGGTAGACATTCTATAATCGAAAATAGGAGTCTTGCATTTCCTTCTGGATCATCCGGGAGACAAACACCAAGGGCGTCTACGAGCATTTGGTACAGACACTTTGTCAACAGGGGCTCAGGTAGTTCCCGGAGATAGTCCTTTAGCACCCCTGTAATTACAATAATACCATTGTTTACTTACGTACATAATTTTAATGAAGAAGTGTATAGCATTTTACATAGTCCATTTCAACTAAGTTTATGTTGTTTGTACAGCTTACACATTTTACACCCTAAATTATAATTATCATAACAGTGTGAAAGTACGAGAGTACATCCACAAAACATAACCATCTCATTCACTCAGCCAGCCAGCCAGAGTCAGAGTTCAATGAAGCAAGATGTAGAAGAAGTGGAATATCTGAGTGAGTGAGTGCAAAGGTTACAATGTAAAGTGACTGGCTGTTACAGAGCGTCTTACGAATTGAATGAGTTGAGCTTTATCCCGTGCGCCCATTACATCGTATCACACTCCTAACATGAACCTGCTTTCTACTTACTTTTAACAGAAAAACTTTTCCTGTCACTTCTGCTCTTCTCCAAAGTTTACTTTAGCAGAGCTAGCGACACTTTGTTTTTCAACTTTCTCAATCTCTCCCTCTCAAAGTATTAAAATCCTCATCTCGCCAATCCCAAGCCAAAGTAGGCATAAAAGCAGAGCGTTATAATACAAGAAATGTCTAAGCGCCGGTGTCATTCCTCCCATTATAAAGTTTCTAAAAGTGCAACGTTGAACGTGAAACCTACAACCCCACCAGTCGGTGTAAAAAAGTAAAAAAAATATAAAATACATTTTATATTGTGAATCCTACTATTACCCACTATTACCTC
The DNA here is from genome assembly GCA_034695485.1 of Entomobrya nivalis. NCBI lineage: Eukaryota > Metazoa > Arthropoda > Collembola > Entomobryomorpha > Entomobryidae > Entomobrya > Entomobrya nivalis. The sequence goes on along the minus strand of JAQFZH010002228.1, from coordinate 15,236 downwards.
TATTACCTATATTGCATCCAATTTCAAGAAAGAAATTTAGTCCTTCACCAGCTTCGTGATTGTGACCACTTTCAACTTCACATTGCGTACCTACCTATCATACTATCCCTACTCAAGTAATGTATGTGACGATGAATGTAATCTGTGTAGTTTTAACTTTTGGCACGAAGCAGGTGAATACGGAATACGGACATTGCACCGCACCGGCGGTGTTGTGTGGTGGTCTCAGTAAATTTGAGCGAGTTTTGCTGGCTGGAATGAGAGAACATCCAAAAAAGTTTGCTATGACCTAACGGAGAAAATGAGAAATAGTATTCAAGCTGCCGTGTAGTCATCTATAATGTGATATACTACATTATTATATCATACCACCAGCCCATTTCTGATTGTAAAATTACCGTAGGTGTATGGCATAGTGTTAACGTAATACATCTTTCTCTGCAAGTTCAACTTTTGCTTTAAGGGATATAGACTTTGCCTCGTCTTTTTTTTACAAACTTTGCCTCCGCGCTTCGTCATTACATTAAACCTCGATTTTACCTTAAGACCACACCGCCTCACCTTTCTTCGCTAACTTTTTTCTGGGATGGTGATATGAAGAGATGAATCTGCTTCCATCGTGCAATACTCAACGAAAAATAAATGGAAGAACTCAATCATATCCTACTTCTATTTTCTTCTTTTCCAACAAAAAAAAAGTTGTTCAAACTTTTGTACGTAACTGGGAATACGGGAAAAAATCAGTCTTCATCTTCACTTCAAAAGAAATATGGCACACACCGGTGCAATTTTTAGACACTTAACAGCACACAAAACTCTGGGTGAAGTGTGGAATGAGTCGGTTTTTAATTTATTTTATATGCTACTTATATTTTTACAATAAATACTTTATTTCTACATTACCTACATATGTATACTTAGAATACATATATTTGAATGAAAATAAAATAATTAGCTTGTATCGTACATTGAAAATCATGTTGGTTATATAGGAAATATTCACGTGTTTCTTAAGTTTGGAAATAGTTTAGAGTATTGAGAGTAGTATGATGAGAGTATAATGCTTATACATCCTTCTTCCATGAGTTTAGTGCTTGCGAGATTGCGTGCTAAAGTTCGAATCAATGAAAGTTGACTCTTTACCCTGAGCAATTTTTAGACTCAATGGAGATAGATGGGAAGAAATACAGAATGAGATTCTTTTCTTTTTCTGCATTCAGAATGATAATTTTCCCCCAATGTGAACAATATTTTATTTTATAGTCTGATTTTTTGGTTGTTGTAATAGTTTGTTAAATTCGACTATAAAATCGGTCAGCTAAACAATGAAAGCTGTAAAGCTCACTTTCTCTACGAAAAGAAAACAAGTATGGACAATGGCTTACCTGTTATCACGTTGATATCAGGAACATTCTCCGCTGATAAATCCACCGTCCTTGGATTCCTCTCGAAAGCCTCCCTGAGCGTTTGTTTCTTGGTGGCAGAGCCACATAATCGATATAAACCGATGATATCCAATCCCCTTCTTTCAATCTCTTCAATGCACCTTTGCACAATCAGAGGTACATTCAACCCTGAGTCTTCTTTCATCACCACATTAGCCACATTTGCACCAAACAATCCTAAACTCTTAATTTCTCGCTTGAACGCGTCTTCCGGTGGCGTATGTTTAAGTTTTACGTAGAGCGTTCCCCTAGGCTCCACCTTGATGGCTAATTGATGCACCACAGGACTTGAACCATCACCCAACACTTGTATCAAATTCACTGAGCCCTTATAGCACAGTCTATGACGGAGCTGAGGGTCCCACGAGTATATCAAAAAGTCAAGCTCCTTATTAGACACAAGGTCCAGTTCAAAGATTTCATCCCAGTCGAAATTCTGATCACCAGTACACACCACCGTACGTGCTTTGTGCACACGGTCACACTCAAGCACACAATAAAGATCTCTTGTTCTAATCGACGAGTCCGTGCTGCGCACTGTGGAACGAAGTGCTCTACCAGCTAGAAGATGCACCCTTAAAATCCCTGAGTGACCAAGTCCTGAAGCCAGAGAGGAACTGCCTATGTCACTAGATGCAGAAGAAGGGCGTTCTATTTTGTACCGTAGGAATTCGGACGGGTTGATCGTAAGAAGTTTCAAACGGGAGCTGTCTGCTCCAGTAACGGAGGAATTCGGAGTGCTACTGGTCAACACACCTGCTGGTGATCCTACACCTCCTGGAGCTCCCATCCCACTACCTGGTCCACTTCCACCAGTTACTCCCGTACCCATTCCTCCGTAGGGGCTTAGGCTAGAAACGGGCTTGGCACCACTGAGTCGACCAGCCAGAAGAGCAGCTGCTGCAGATCCACCACTCATTCCTCCACTTCCAAGACCTCCCATACCGCCTGACACCACAGCACTCAGTCGGGATGCAATCTTGTCAGACTTATCTTCACCTAAAAGGTCGTCTTTCAGACTTTCACGACTTAACAGATCTCGTCCTATCAGACTCCGTGAAAGAATTTCCTTGCGAAGCAACGACTCGTCCTTTTCTGCTGCTATTCTGTGGAGAAGAGCTGAGGCAGGACTTGTGCGACCACTTAAACCGGCTCTCTCTGCTGCTGCAGACGCTGCAGACTGAGCTTGGTGATGCTGCTGCTGAAGATGATGATGTTGTTGTTGAAGAGATGCTATTAAATCTCTGGAACGCGAGGGTGTCATTCCTACTATTCTTCTCATGGCTTCCGAGGACAGACTCTCCTTGAGTGCTGAGGATCCTGAAGAGGGAGGCTCCCGAATACCAAGAGCAGCTAATGCTGATGCGGTCGAAGGGGAACGACCAGCAAGGGCTCGAGCGAGAGTTGAATCTCCACCAGGAATTCCAATTAGATGTGAGCGGTAGGAATAATAAGGCTGATCCTGTTCACATAAGCATCCCAGTTTGTCATTAATAAAAAGAGCATAGAATTTTTCATAACATCTGACCACTCCATTCATTATCATCATTCTTACATTTCTCGCTCGATCAAGAATGCTCAGGTTTTCAGCACTGTAGGTGAACTTGGCTGCCTTTTGAGCTTGGAGGAGGTCTGAATCTCTGGAGGTTTTCAGTCTCTCATATATTGCACTGGTGGAGGGTGCCCTGGTCATCCAGGCCCGGTACTCTGCTGATGTGAACACACTTGGAGATGAAGGTAGCCTCCCTACATTTGTGCAGTTAGACACACGGGGCAAGACATACATACAACGTGCATTGTGAGTGAGTGAGAAAAATGCAAAAGGTAAGTGTGTGAGTGTTCTGTTGCAAAATGCGATGCGATGCAAGTCAAGACACTAAACTACAATAATGTGTTTCTGTAGTGCGTCCATTTTAAAAGGTATTTGTAATTGCGCATTCCCATTCATTCTATTTGGCCAGCCACATCTGTTACTTTCAATGCAAAGGAAAATTGACAAGTCATTTTATGCCAGTGTGTTATCATTATTTCGAATTGCGACAAAGTACAACTTTCTACAATCAACCATTTCATCCTTTCTTCCTAATTAACGAGTTCTACTATTTTTGCTCTTCATATTCTAATATAACAACATGATACAGAGAGCGTTAAAGATTAATTTTGCGTTTAATACTCAACAAACAACGAAACAAGATCAAACTTATTAGTATCATTATCGCTATTATATTTTACAAGGGAAAACGTTAATGAAAACTAATTAACTTTGAAGCATACTATGATGATAGTACTAAGCTAACTGTTATCTTATAAACATACATAATAACAACAGACAAAGATAATAATACAAAACAATGAAAAGAAAAACACGTACTGCTAATGCCATACTCACAACAACAGTTTATTTAACACAAAAAGTAGAGCTTTACTCGGGGAAAATTGTGAACTCCTTTATTTGGTTGCTACAAAAGTATTTGTGTAGAGCTATAGCTGTAGCTGCTAGTCACTAGTCTGCTAGCTGTGAAGAGGAGATCACAAAAGTCTCATTTTAAGGGAAAAGAATAATAATAATGATGCGAAGACAACGAAATGTCGGCGTGTTGTCTCTTAAAACGAGAAATAAATGTACTTTCTCTGCTTTATCTCTACTACCAGTTGTTTTTGTGCATGTTTGTCGAAGGCGAGTTCTAATGGAAAAGGGAAGCTTGCTTACACTTCTTTCTGTAATGAAACCACATTTTTGTGTCTACTAACATCCAACATTTCCTACAAATACTCTCTATACTTTTAATGAAGACGTGACTCTTCACAACTCACAAGCAAGCTAGAACTTCTCTCAGTAATTTTGTCACAAAGGTTTTGGTCTTGGTTTTTCTGAGTCTGTTCCTTGTCAATTGTCTGAGTGTAACAATCGGCTCAGTGTTCTCCCCGCACTTCTCACAATTTTCTCTTTCCAGTCATCGTAATTTTCATTTTATTTCTTTTCCTGCTTGATGCTCCTTCCTTCGTTCTATGTTTTCATGCTACTAAATAATTGTCCCAACGAATCCAATGACACATACATATATTTTCTGTTAAGTACATACTCTGAGCTTGTGTGTGAGCTTCAATCGGCTTTTAATTGGAGTACCATCGAAGAAATGGGAAAAAGGCTGTAAAACTCGGAGGACAGGACAGTTCGCAGTTTAAACGCTATAAAAAGACAGAAAGTGTCTCGGTTTTGGTCTACATACAACATATGTACATATATACATACCATTCTTGTCAGTTTAATCTAGCTGCTCGTTAGTACTTTTAAATTTTATTGCATGTTCTTTTCATTCTTCAAAAGATCTCTTGGTGGTTGTCCTAAATCAAAATGAACCAACTGCAACTCAAAGGAGAAAGAACTCAAAAGTACATGGTTTGATATAATCGGCCTTTTTTATATAGGTGCACCGAAAAAGTCAAAGTCTCCGATTTCAATTTCAACAAAATACATATACGTTCAAAATTCAAAGTAAGTTCAAATTTCTAAAATCTCAGCATGTTCTGTCTAAAAACGTCAATCAAGCATAGCCCTTTATTGTCATCCTGTACAATGTCCAATTAAATGTCAGTTGTACGACTTTCCCCGCCTTTTATCAAAAATCTTTAAACCCCTTTTCTTTTCTCTATCCCTTGCTCAATTTTCTCTCTTCTCTCATGAATCTTTCAAATTTAGAAGAGAAGATGAGAATAAAAAGAAGACCTACACCTCTACAACTGCAACAATTACTTTTCAAGCATCTACAAAGTACTTTTTCTCTTTTTTCTTTTTCCCCTTCGCCTAAAAAGGAAACTACATGACCGCTTCTACTTCCCCTTGAAAATACATATCCTTTTTCCCATCTCATCTTGTTGAAGTTCCTGCCTTCCCTCCACCACTGCTGGCCGTTCCTTTACTTCAGTTTTTTAAGTATTCCAGTCAGAAAGTCGACATGCACGTGTGAATCTAAGCTCCTGTTACTCTGTAACTTAACTTTACTATATATTATATTACTGTGCTGTAAAGTAAATACATATCTTGTGCGATGATTCCTTCAAGCTTGATATTTTTTTGGGAGGAGAAAACTAAGAAAATTGAGCAGCAAGCAGCATGATCCTCTCCTCCTCCCCAAAACCTCCAACAACAAAGTACACTTATTTCATCGATAGATAAAGATGGAGAATATGATATTATATCCCATCCAAGCAGAGAGTACATACTTACGTATTTACGAAGTTGGTAATATTATTACTATTATTATCATGGTAGTATTTTTTTATAAGTAAAGCAGTAGCAGCAGCAGAAGTTATACTAGTAGAAAATGTACACACAAGAGCAACACATCACTAAACACTACACACATTCTAGAGGAAGTTTCACAAGGTATCTGTAGAAAAAGAAAAAGGGAAAGTAAAGGGTCTCAACAAAGTCTCATATCATCTTATAACATGGCCATAATGCAATGGTGGTATACATACAGTGTACCGGAAAAATAGTAGTAGCAACTACCACGATCTCTCCACCAACATGATCATCATCTCATAGCAAAAGTTTATAACACACAAGCATCGAGAAAAAATAGCATGCAATATAAGAAGGAGAAAGCATAGTTTCAGATGCACTAAAGCCAAAAAATTGGAGGAATGTTTGAGCAATAATGTGAATAAAGTGATTGTACATGCTGCATATGTGCTCTGTACTTTAAGAACATCATCCCATCGCACACATTCTCCGTACTTTCACGGGGAAAGGTGCAATATGTAATATCATGCGAATGTGTATATGTGAGGAAAACTACTACTACGTGCATCACATGCATATATAATAGTAATAAGGGTGTGTGGCATAATCTACGATGGATCCCTACAATTTTTTATTATCATATTCGTTGTATGTAGTAGAAATGAGGAATAAAAGAGCTAGGGATACATATCTGTGAATGTGTGTGTAGCTATGTATGTGAGAGAAGATACGTATTATAACAGGTTCAATATCCGAGAATGAAAGAGGAAAGGAAAGAGATAAAAGGTAGATGAGATAATATGTAGAGAAAGAGAAGCAAGGTAAGAAACAAGTTTGTGGAAGAAAACAGAGCTGTGGCATTGGAAAAGACATTGGAGAGGAAGGAGGGGGAAAGGCAATAAGGGAAAAAATAGTGAAAGGTAAAATTTTCTCGTGAGGAGACAATAAGGAAAAAGGATATTTGTGGATATTCGGTTACAAAGTTTGTACTCAGACTACATCATATGAATGCTTGTGACGTGATGTGACTATCATCATCATCATATATCTTTTTTTCTCTTACATACTTACTACAAATACTACTTCAATAAGTTTGTAAGTAGTATTTTTTTACGAAAAAGTTTGAAGGGGAAAAAGAAATGTTATGTATGTGATTTCGGTAAGTAGGGTGCTGGTTATTAACTACTTTAGTTAATATTATATCATTCTACATAATATAGATTAAAATATATTGAAATTATGGGGTCGGTTATTCTCTTCAAGATCAAAATATCGGCTAACCTCGTTCCCGCCGAGGAGTAAGTGGCATTTCAGGAGCAGACAGAGCACCATCACTTTCATCTTGACTGTCCATTCCTGAGGCGAGAAGAAGGGCTCTTCGACCGGCTGCAGCGGCTGAGGTGACATCTGACACGCCTCGCCTGTCAAATCTTACATTATGTTTCCTGCCTCCCCGACCACGGATCAAATCCCGAGGAAGGGAATTACTCCTTCCGCCATTCATAAGGCCTAAGGAGCGTCGCGTTGACGCTGGAAGGGAAGAGAGACCAGCTGCTGAGGAGCGGAGTGAAGGTGTGTAGCTCATCGCTTCAGAGTCGGATGCGTAGTCTACGGGGGCCTTCCTCCTAGAAGGGATTGCAAGTCGTCCGCCCATGCCTGAACACAAATTTTTAATGAAAAAAAAACCATTGTTTTAGTAAGCAAAACTGATCTTAGCACTAATATCATTTCCCTGCCCATTTGATGTTACACACGAACCCACACTAAATCATCACTAATGCTATTATGAACTATAATTCGTCGGTTGAAAGTAGAAATGTGAGTCCGAATTAGGTTTTTCTAAAACCATGCATACGCCATATACCCAATGACTAATTTAATTCAAAACATGAGAAAAGAATAGTGTCCTATCCGCCAGCATGCAAAACATTTGGCTACAATGTAAATTCACTTTTTCACATGTAATCTGTAAAATGTTACCAACCGAACTGTATGTCGCTGTTTGAAAGTTGTTTATGCTGTTGTGTCATATCACAGCGGGAGCCTACCACAATGCCTTTATCGCCCGAGCACATTATCTTCGCGTAATAACAATCTAAAATACGCTGCGAGCATTACAACAAACCTTGTCAAATTAATTCAAGCTGAACTGAAAAACAAGTAGAAAATGAAGTAGGTGGTGCACTTTTCTCTGCCCACATATGAAATTTCTCTTTTTCGCACATCATGAAATTATGAGGAAAATACGGTTCCTTACTTGGAGGGAAGTGTATAAAAAGAATCTAGATGGAATATATGGAATTCTGGAAAGTAACCCAGTTCCGAAAAACGAATCGGTGATGAGATGTACATAAATCCTCGCTATTTGGTGTGTTTAAACAGAATACGATGAGCTATAACAATGTATAAAATGGGATACGACCTTTGTGTTAGGATTCTATAAAAACCTCGATTAGATCTTTTCCATACACAGTTCTGGCCATCTAAATCTAATGCAATGATTGGATGACAATCGGCGCTAGTCAATCCTCCGCTAAGGGGTTCATCCTTTACAACAAAAGGGTTATCAAAATGATGAAGGTCACCAATATTTACGCTGTCCTCCGCTCAGACAATGAAAACATTTCTTTCTTGCTGACAGTGTAAAGAGCAATGCCACAGTTTTTTCACGTTTTTGACTTGATTGTCATTTCACCTATGCAAATCAGAAACTTGACAGAAATGATATTAAGATAATGAACTTTACGGTACAATTTTGAAATGTGACAGTTTGTAAATTATATTGATTAATGATTATGATGACTATTGTTGTGCACAAAATGCCTCATACAATCCATATTATGCATCAGATTTTACTCATGTTACAGGTTCCATTTGATCCTAGTTAAAATACACAATATATATAGTATATACGTACATCGGGTACATCACTGTGCTTTCGCGTTCACTAAAAAAAATTCGCTCCCAAAACCCGCAAGGTAATTTCTTAAGAAACAACTAAAATGTGTAAGGTTACATTAATATTTTATTAAACTGCAGTACTCTACTTTTCTGTTCCACACCCCATTATTTCCCTATTTAATTTTACATTAACAGCCATAAAGTTCAAGACAGTAATGGTAAAAATGCACGTTCATGTTGCACAAGTCCCAAATCTTGCTTGTACTTTAATATTTCCCGTATTTCCCATTTCACATTTTACTATATTTAAATAAATTACTTTCCCCAAATTACTATTTATACTAATGGAAAAATTCCACTGGAAAAATACTATACGCAGAAATTCTCCATTATTATATACAAAAAGTCATACATGGGTGAAATCGCACTTATTATATTCTGTGTACAAACTATTATAACGTACATACAGAATAGAAATAACGATGAGTTTTCCAATATTTATATAAACCGATGAATATAAAAGTTGTAAGCACTTTGCTGCAATTGTTGGACTTTTCCTTGATTAATATTTCCTTGTAAAATAATATACATATATCCTGTAGTTCGTAAAGCACCTTGCATGTATCAATTATATATATGTATTGAATCGAGGGGTACATGAGAGTTAGACTCGAACAGTGCAAAGTGCAAAAATGAAATAAAATGATACAGAAATCTGGAATATTGTAATTTTCATATTAGTTTCTGCAGCAGTATCCCCATTGCCTCAAAGAATAACTATCGTACAGTGAAAGAAAAATCGTACACAACTGCACTACATAACTAACATGTCGTCAATATTCCCACACAGTTCAGAAACGATAATTCAGAACCACAGTGGAAAATTGTCGTAAATCGAAATCGTTGTGATATTTCTGGTCTTTATGGTGAAGATGGGATGAGAAGTGGAAAGAAAGGCCAAAAAGAAAATAGTTTCTGGTTCCGACAAGTAACCAGTGCATGAAGATGAAAATAAATTGAATCGGTGAAATGACGATTGTGTGTTTATATATGAAATTGTGCTCATGGCTAAATTCATCATCATCATATGTAATAGGCGTAAAATAATATACACAAAGCATATCCATATATATATATATTTATCCATTACCCGTAGGAGTAATATTATGGCTGTTGTTGAGTATGCTTGCTTGTCAGGGCAGAAGTTCACCAACTGACTGAATCTCCATTTATAATAGACCAAACAAACCAGCGAAACAATAAGAAACGGGATACCGTATGCCATTCGCCATGGGTTAGTTCTGTGCTGTGTTTAGTATTTGCAAAACATTGTTCTCTTTTGGTCTTCTATTTGTGCCATTCATCATGGCCGTTGTTTTTGCCAATGATCCTTGAAGTGGTTTTCTTTATCCTGCGAGCACTTTTCCTCCTTTTCTACAAACACTCTTATGTTTTGCTTGCTTGTCTAAATAATACATCATTACAACTAAGGGTTAAATTTGTGGCCAAGCAGAGGAGAGAGACGGATTTCGTTTTTAGCAGAGAAACCAAGTAAAACCGTGAGATAAGAAATTGCTGACTTAACCATGATGACGATGGGGAAAAGACAACTTATTTAATGGGACTTTCCATCATTTCACAGAAAAAAATATATAATGGGCACACAGCATAAGCTTATGCCTGTATACATTCCTATAGCTAAACATGTGGGTTTTCAGTTAAATCTCAGGATTTCTTAACGTCCATTATTGCATACCATAGCCTTTTTTATTAAGTTTCAAGATTCATACTTCATAAGATCGATGTGCATGTGGGGAAAAATACGTCCGTCCGTCGGAATGTACGTACTCTGTCTTCCAAATGGTTCAACCGATTTACATGAAACTTGGTATTCAGATTCATATGGTTTATGGGAAGCATCCCATTGATTCTGGGTCAAATTGGTTGAGAAGGTCCCTTTTTTAAGGCTTAAGGCTGAGAAGGCTTTTTTAACATGTCCCTTGCTGAGAAACATTGGATTTGCGAAGTTTGAGTTGACCTGGCCCCACCATTTCGTCCACAGGGGGTCTTATAACTTTGATAGGATATGCTGCCTACGGTAGAATGTAGAATGATTTTATTTTAATGTAACTAACAAATATTATGATTATGCATAGTGGTAAAGGTCAACAATCTTGAGCAATGGAATGACCTATGTTAAAATTTTAAAAAGAACTGATGAAACTAAAACATTTTATAGTCATATATACATACATATATATAAAGATGATACATTATTAGATGAATATTTGCGCCAGCTCAAACTACACTATACTATTACACCATGATAGGACAAACTATTTTTACATTTCGGGCGTCCAAAGTAATTAAAAATTATATGATTTTTTGTTGCACCGACATTAAAATTGTAACCTTGGGTAATATTACAACGTTAAAAGTAACATTGCCGACCCATCCGGCGATCATTTCTGAAACTTATCCGACAGGTTTACCTGTTCTATTCTTTCGTACACTTTTGTCAACTTCACTTCAATCATGTTGGGCATGTTGTATACATTTTAGTACACTGCACTACTTAAATTCCATCTCATCCTACAATCTTACAATAAAACATATTTATCATGTAAATTTTCTGCTGCAAAAATACTAGATACGTTCAACAAAGCACCAGGAAAAAGTGCAGGGTACTCGCTTGATTTATTCATTTGATTTTATCTATGCATTTATACAACTACTATGAAATTAGTGTAGCCATGTTGTAGCGCCGCGGCACATTAAACGCAACATTTGATTAGTCTTCTTAGGTGCAAGAGTTTTGATTTGCAAGATAGAACATAAGAAATAACAAGTACCTTATTGGCATACATATAATATAATACATATTTTCATACAACATACATATAGGACAAATATATATAGGTACATTCAAGTACATAAAAAAAAGATTAGCAGAGTTGAGTGTAGCCACTAGCCACGCACAATGCAAAAACAACGCAAACAGCAAAGTCGGGAAGGAATCCTAAGAGTCTTGCTCGCTTTTCATGAGTTCATTCCATCTGCTTCTTGTAATTGTATAAGGGAGGGGGAAGGACAAGGGAAGATGGTAGAAATTGGAAACCGCAATCATCAATTGAATATCAACGACAACAATGAATGGGATTTTCATCATGTGTACAAAAGTCACGTCGTCAAATCCATTGGATCGTCTTCTTTTGCTGTTTCGTGGCAGTATAGTACAGTCACCCACAAAGATGTACCGTTTCTCTTCTGCTTTATTTATCTCATATAAAGTATAATGGTTGTAGTACAACAATATAATGACATTCTCAATAGGTTTTCCCCCTCCCTTTCGTTTTTGCCAAAAAAAGGTTTTGATGATCCACCTAATTCCTTCTGATTTTCAGTTTATATCATCCATCCACCAACCAACGCTGCCTCTGTCATCCTTATTCTGTTGGCCTACGATACGACATTAAAAAGGAAGTAGTCTCAAAATCTTATTATATGCCAGCCTCTGCTCTGACTCATGTGCTAAAATTCCAATATTCGGATAGTTTGTTTGCAAGCTATGTTTCCAATATTATAAAACACACACACATAAAACGTATTCAAGGCGTATTTCTGTATACAAAACGCCTATCTTCTTTTCAGAGATACTTTATTGAAGCACTTAAAAGTGAACAATATATGTGTTTCCGAAATCCTTACTGGATTTTTAAGGCATAGCTAGCATAACACTAAAGCCCTACGCAACTACAACAGTTCAACAGCCGTGTAGACTATATAGTCAATAGCTTGGCGCTCGTAACATACGTAAAAAGACTGCAACAGAGTAATCATTAAATATGAGTCCCATGGCCCATGATCTGTTTTCGTATTCTGTTGCTTCCTTTATTACACGTAACAGGAACTTTTACATGATAGCACATATTATGATACTACTGCGTTCTTGTTATAGTCTTCATACGTGCATTAAAATTCAGTTTTTTTTGTTGTTCAAGCTGCTTATTTTGCCAAGTATACATACATACTTATAAGTGTATTTTGGAATTCCAAGAATATTTTACGAAAAAGAAAGCCTACACATGCGACTGAGGCCTAGTATCTTTTCATATAATCTACGTTCCGATGCGAAGCAGTACCAGCAACAGTATAAAGAATTTTATAGTAAAAGAATTTCGGTCCACGACATGATGATGTGATGAGGAGACAGAAAAGACAATAGGAGGAAATATTACGGATATTTATGCCCTTCAGACCCAGCATACCCTTTAGATACATGCATACAAGCAAAATAGTTCAAAAGAACAACAACGAACGTACAGAGCCTCTCACAAAACTTACTACCATCATCGGATATATGCAGCCATTCATATGCGTGTGTACACTTGTACAGTATGCAGTCAAGTCACATTCTGCTGAAACTCAAGAAGAGCCAATTTTTGATACGATGATGTAACCACGAAAGTTTCAGAAAAGACGCCACTATCAACCAACCAGTCAGCAAGATAGAAGTTAGCAACAGCAGCAATTCAGTAGCAAAAGGGATTGTTGCCTTTCCTTTGCATGTCTTCTGTTGGCTGTTACATTACTTTGACATTCTCTGATCATCGCCATCAAACCGAATGTGTAAAAAGAAGAAAAAACGAGTGAATGAAAGGAGACTTCACTGCAAAGCAAAGGAACAATGGCATTTTTCTTCCTGATCTTTTCATGTGAAGCGATTTCATTACACAACAGAAAAAACGAGCGTTGGGGACACACGATCCTTTTTCAGCTATTTCTCAGACATTCAATGTATTCTTTGTCAAAGTATATTTGTTTGCCTATACTTTACACTCTACTCTTATCTATTTAATTTAAAGACAAGTAAAAAAATGTCGATGCTTCTATGCCGCCATACTTCTATGTAGAGTAGAAATACGTTGTCAATATATCTCCGACGCACACACAAAGCGGTTTTAGCGAAAAAGGCAGCTTGCCAAGAAAAATGTAAAAGTTTTCTATAAACGTTAGGAGTACTTTCACCACACAAATTTTTTCCAACAATATATAGAAAATGAAACGTCCACAATACACACATATTTTTGTATATAGCAGAGCTGATTGTACGAATGTAATTTGCGCTATTGGTATGTTGTGCAATAGGAATTGTGGTGGCAAACTCGTTTTGCATTGGCAAAAAACAAAAGGCAAATATGAAATTCCTTGTTTAGATATTGTCGCAAAAATGGCGTAATTTTAGAATTAGGTACATTAAATTAAATTGAAACTAGCAAGTTATCAGGTCAAAACAAACAACTTTTACAGCACAAAATCCACAGAGAAAGTTGGAACCTTAGAATCATAATGAGCTTTTTGTAGAGACGCAGTCCACCCTCCACCCAGTCTATTTTCATCGAAAAACAAAATCAACAAGCACCACAAACAACATACATACCTAGTAATTCACTTGTACCACTTGTATTAAGCGAAGGCTTACTAATGACGCATATGTACATCCAAATTCCAAATAAACATTCCTGGAAAGTTTCCTAGTGGGGATAACTTATAATTTTACTTTACTCTGACTGTATATTTTTTCAAAAGAGAAGAAGCAAACACGCGCAACGTCCTAACCAAACCTTAGAGTACCACAGCAGAGGAAAAAAAACTTGATGGAATTAGGTTTCTGTTTGTTTTTAAATATTTTGTTCATCGCCCGTTTATAATGAATGGTAATATATTGTGTAGTAAGCAAGAAAAGGTCCCACTTCGTTTTTTTAAAATTACAAGGCGGAAAATAACGAAACTGAATGAGCTCTACGCAAACAGAAAAACAAGTTTAGTATTTTGCATGACCTTTCAATCTTTGTGACTCGAAGCTGTTTTGCTTTTCCTTCTTATTCACTCAGCTTCCCTTGCCGTGCATTGTACACAAATATTCTACAACAAACATTTTTTAAACATCTGAAACCTAAAACAGAGAAGGGAAGGAGTATTGAGTATTCAACTGGGAATGGACTAGTAACGAAACACATTCAGTTTTTAGGTCCACCGGAAAAAAGTTTTCCTTCTGCTGTCGTGTATTTTTTATGGAGTCTGAAATATATGTACAGTTCATCGGCATGTACAATATGTGTAATTTAAAGACAATTCATGGTATTTATTTTCGGGCCTTTCTTTATTGTGTGCACATGTGCACTGTGTAAAGACAATTTTAGTACATTTCTAACGACTTTTGTCATAATGGCAGCGTATGCACTTGACTGTAGTAGCAATCGAATACGGAAGAACCTCATCTTTTGGTCGATTTCCTTTAGACTAACTGTCTAGAAACATAAAATATCATTTTCAAAATGATGTGAGCAAGAGAAAGCATACATTTTTCAAGCACAATAACCTTTCTTCATTAAATTGCCATTTTATGTGCATTTGCTTCTAGACAATTGTTTCAACAATCATTTAGTTGGCATAAAGTGCTAAAATGAATAAAAATGCATAAATTATTTAGTTGTTTTAAGTACATATAAGAATAAACCCCGTAAAACTTTTAAATAGGATTCTCGCTATAACAAAATGTTTAAATATTCATTCTAAATATGTTTGGCTGAAATTACGTTATGTTTGGGATCGATTACGTAATGTTTGGGGTCGATTACGTA
>JAQFZH010002227.1:0-17322 GCA_034695485.1 Entomobrya nivalis | reverse complement strand
TTAGGACAATACCTACTGATTTTATGTTGAACTGAAAGGGTTTAGCTTTTATGCAATACTGGAAAAGTAACAGAAATAAAAAAAAACTGATTTGAAGGGAGCAAAAAAGCATAAAGCATTTGCTAAAAATGGACTGGAAGGAAGATGTGATCTCAATGCCAATATATTGAAAGGATGTGCTCATTGTACATTTAAAAACTTATAACTATTGATTAGATGATCGTGGTAATTAATCGGCCTAACTGGTAGTGGTGACTGGACTGGACAAAATGCGAAACGAAATACTACAAATGCTTTATAAGTATATTATGCATTATGTACTTTAACGTTGGTGGATTGTTTGCTGGATTTGTTAAATGCATGGATAATCACGTTATCGTTGAGTAATGCACTACACATAGGTATAGGTATGCATGCAATGTATTAAAATACGTGTTAGGAAACTGGACTGACTAAATGATGCACATAAAGCAAATGGACACATATTGTAATCTAAACCAAGTAAAAGGATTGAAAAATATAGTGACAGAAACATAAAACAAGCTAAAGAAAGAGAACAATGCATGTGCATGCACACTGAAAAATGAGGAACATAATGTGGGTACGCTATATGAATTCGTAATTAGGCAAAGTGAGCTTGCAGGGTATGCATACCTGAAAGTAAATGATGCCATTTCTTTCAAACCCGTACAATCAATCTAGAGCTGTTGCTGACTGGCAGTGGAACGAACAATGTTATCGTGTTGACCTAACTGGACGAATGAAAACATCGTATCAAAGAAAAAGTTATTTTTTGGTGCTGCTAAATGAAAAAGCGGTCAAGCATAATGTTTTCCATCACACAATTTTAAAATGAGCTCAGAACTTCTTTTTTCACTTACTATTATGGTACTTTAGTTGCAAGTTTCTCTTAGAATGTGAGATGTATGTGTGTATGCAAATGTACTCGTTTAAAACATTTTCTTTTAAAGCCTTTCATTTTTGCACAGAATTTTAAAAGCGTAATAATTTTTCTACCGGACACAGGGGCGTTGACAGCTGAAAAATACAAATTACCTGCACAAGTTACTTTTTAAAACTTACCGCAAGGAGAGGTAGACCTCTGCGTAAAAAGAAAATTTTCTTCCGTACTCCGGTTTTCATAAGAATATTTTTCCAGCAAAAGCTTAAGCTTAACAAATTAAGGAGTATAGAAACACCATTTCATGTAAATGAGCAGTGTGCTCTATTGTTAGTTGACTGATTTAAATACTACGTTACGTACTACGATGAGATACTCCATTATTCGTTTGCACGCAGTATTTTTCATTTCATTAGGAATAAAGTTCATTAAGTATGTGAGTGTTTAGGGCACGCACGTGCTCTCTCTCATTCTTTCGGAAGTTGTCCGACATTCCCTCTCTTTTTATTATGGGATAATTTATTAAGTAGATACAGAAAG
Organism: Entomobrya nivalis; assembly: GCA_034695485.1. NCBI lineage: Eukaryota > Metazoa > Arthropoda > Collembola > Entomobryomorpha > Entomobryidae > Entomobrya > Entomobrya nivalis. The sequence continues at coordinate 15,881 of JAQFZH010002227.1, read as the reverse complement.
GGAAGGAAAGCGCACAGAAGCGATCAGATCAGAATCCGACAAACGGACAGATGGAAAATTAACGATTATTTGCATTTCATCATTAGTTTAAAGGCGACAGGCAGCTATGGAGCCAGGCATACTACTGCTGTTACTTATTTATCTTTTGAAATCATTAATTCTAGCCCTTCTTTGCATAAAACGTTTCATTGCAGACAAGAAAAATGTCTGAACTCTGAAAAGGTACTTGAGTGGTCAGTAATTACGTATCTGAATCAATATGCATGCCCGTACCTTTCTTTTTTATAAATATTTTGTGGTTTGGTATCATTGATATCTCATCATAAAACAAGTATTTTAAAAGTTTGCGATACTATTTCATACATTTGGAATTAGCTTTGAAAAAGTTATTGTAGACAAACTCAACAACTATGTACCCTCGGAAAACGGTGACGCATTGAGGGCCAAATCGTGTAAAAGCGTTGGGAACACCATTGTTGGTACTTGCAATTCGGTTGATGACAAATGACCAATAAATAAGTCCATATTTGTAGAGCCTGTCATTTCGGTGGCTGCTTCCACTTTTCAAAGATTATTGTACTGATAATAAACCAATGATTATTATCATGAACTATCAAGTTTCATTGGAACAGCATGGTTGGTTGGCAAACAGTGCGAATTAAAAAAAAAAACTAAGAATATTAAATTTCATCGATGGAGCCAGTGACGACGGCACTCCAGCCATTCATGATGGTATGGAACTAGTTGCAATTTTATTAAACTGAATAAAACGTGAATATGATAATAAAGAAATGCAATTTATAATATAACCTTCAAGTTTATTGCGTTTTAAGTTCTTCATTTTAATAACATCGTATTATTTAAAATATGTGTTTACGGATCTCGTCGCTCATAATATAGCTCAGCTATCATTATCAGTTCATATTCATAATCACCAACAATGTTTAGCTTTACTGATGACGATGGTATTTACAAGGAAAACTCGTTGGTCACCTTGTCGGCTATCATTTTTGCAATTGCTAGACTACTCGTTGCTCCAGGTGAAGGAGCATTACGAACGTGAAGAATTCTCCCCTTGAGTTCACCCGAGCCAGAATCAAAAATGAAATCATCAACAAGATTTCCGTCCTGGTCCATCGCCTGAGCTCGAACTCCAGCTGGTCCCCTGTGTAGTAATAAGAAAAAATGTAATTTAACAAAGAACATTAAGAGACCAACACAAACATCAAGCTACATAACAAAACCTTTTCAAACGATGCATAAAGAACATGAAGAAGGGAAAACGAGAGAAAAAAAATGGTCGGCTCGTAGAAGTTGTTAGGAGAAATTTAAAAAATAATAATACTGCAACTCCACCAGAATACATCACATCCTGTAAATACTAGAAACGTGTATGTATGCATTGTTACTTGTTTCTTTCATTTACACAGCAGCAACAATAATAACACTTCATTATCGGCCGAACACATGCCCCTAGTTAATAATGTGGTTAGCCTGTGAAATGTGATATGAATTTCATTGCGGTAAGTCAGGCATACTCACACGCATCGTAGTAGATATGCAAGGGTAAAAAATCGAGAATAATAAAAGGTAAGAGAATCTCCCATAATTCTTCAAAAAAAATCTGCGTGTTTATGGCGTAGGTTCGTAGAAATGTTTCCACTTCTCATGGCTTAAAATCATTATCATCATCTCTGCAAACCTCATCGCACTCACTTACTATCGTTTTTGTGGTTTGAACTGGCTCCAACCAAATGAATAGGGAGTAGTACTGTCCTAGACAATATACCATACTGAATTCTTTAATTATTTCAACATGTTATTCGAACAAAACAAAGAAAATAACATACTTGGAATTGTTGGTGGAAAATAAGTAGTGCCATAATATATTCATTATTTAAACCACTAATTGTACTAGTAGGAAAATTGCATTTTAATCATTTTAATGGAATTCATTATGCAAAATTATCTTTGGTCAGATGATTTTCAGATGAGACTGATGAGAGGATGAAACCCAAAACCCATCTGGCTTTCATAACGAAAATTGCAAACTAAGTACGTTTAGTTTATATATATTAGTTGATTTCAATAAAAAGCTCTTGGTTAAAAATGTACTTTTGTTTTGCACAAATGGCGCTAACTAAAAGCTATGGTTCCAGTATTTTCATTTGCACGACACGAAAATGAACTACTGCAAAATAACTTACCATTCATTCTAATTAGAAATATAAAAATAACGTCTGTCAAATAGTTAGCAATATCCAAACAAGTGTCAGCTTCACTGTGCAAATCAATTTAATTAATTTTCTGCACGCCAGTATAATACTTTTATCAGTGGTGTAAACGTACGTAAACGTAAAGTAAACCGGTATAATGAAATGCACACCTATACTTGTCAAGAGTGAGGAGAAACACCAAATTTGATCATCAACAGTTTAAATGACTGGAAGCTTTTGTCTTAAGTAATTTTCTTTACTGTTATTGATGAATGTATTTATTTATTTTCCAAGTGTCACACCATTCGTATAAGTATCACTCACTCACAGCATGGCACCATTCTTTTTGTACGGCTGTGTAACAGTAGAAGGCAGGAACAGTGATAGTTCAAAAAATAAATAATAATTGATCAGCCATTACAGAAACAGTTATTGTTGCAATATTGCCTTTTTATACAGTTTATAACTCTTCCTCATCCATTATACATAAGGCTTATTGTTACATCATGACAAACAAACGCATAACTGTGATGTACTTGTATTGCCTCTATCATACATTTGATCTGTCTAGGAAAGAGGCGGTGGGTAGATTTCCTTACTGTTTTACATTTTGCCTCTAATGGAAACTTACACCATTGTTACTGCTATTTCTCTGATGTATTTGTTACTTTGTTACGAATTTGTCATCTAATACCATTAGCATTTTTGCTTTTCTCCACCTTGTGTGTCTCTTCTACCTTTTTGTTACTTTCATTACACACATTCACTATAGTTATCTTTGCGCCGAGGACGACGACGACGTATCCAATTACAAAAAAATATATATTTTTCAAGCCTGTCGAATCTTTAGAAACCTGATTTTGTAAAAAGATGCTGACGATGACGACAAATATTTCATCGCATCACCAAGAAAGCGCTTTGTAGCCATTTTCTTTAATATGGCATGTGTGCATGTAGCAGAGGGATGATTTTTATACATTGTTTATTGCTACATTTGTATGTAAAATGTGTATGCGCGCTGCTCCTTGTTCCGCTTGATCTGATGCTGATGATTGCAAAGCGTAGCTAGAATAAAATGTTTTTTTTTCTTATTTGATATTTTATTTATTTATCAGTAGTATTGAGTTACCTTTGAATGTCAGCGGCGGTGATGTGTGGAATAAATTTTCTCAGCTCCTTCAGCTGTAACTGTATAAAGACTGATCGTATCATTTCCCCAGCACCAAATCCAGCGAATTTTATGGCAAGTTTTTGAAAGCCCTTGTATCTGATTGAGTCAATAAAATCCTTCATATCAAAATCCTTCCAAGTGTAACCTTCCCTTTTGAAAGCGAGAATGGCATTAGGTCCCAGCCATACGCTACCATCCATGCGAGGTGTGAAATGTACTCCCAAGAAAGGAAATCTGGGGTCTGGTACCTTTGCATACAAAATACCATCATCGTCACAAACATCAATTTGAGAAAATAGTACAACATAACACGAAACATTCAAAACAGACCCACACAAACATCGAAACGAAAAATAGTTTTTGTGTTTTTTTCTTGATTTCCTCCGTTCATCCTTCAGAACAAATCTTATGCTTTTTGCCCATTTTGTGATATTCATGCATCAATGTAAATAAGTAGCTGCGCTTGCTGGTGTGAACGTGTGTCATGTCATCCGTATTTCTTTTAAAGGATAAACGAGACGGATGGCTCACGACTCTCAAGTCTATACGAAAATATATAATAATACTTCTTCCCGAACCGTACGTAGTTGTTTTCCTAACAGCATTTTATATTCATTTTAAGGGAGAACAAGCAAACACAAGAGAAAAACGAGAAAAACAGGAGAATAAAATTACCATATAATACATGGAAATTTCAGTCACTGTGTTTTCTTTATAAATGCTACACTCTGCATCATGTAATCTTGTTTTTACTACGTTGTGACATGATAGGTTTTGGTACTATTTAACCGGAATAGTAGGAGTAGCAGTTGTACATAGAGCAAGTCGTCCATTATGTAGTCGTGTATAATTGGTTTTCTTTATAAGAGTCACCTCATCAGCACGATAATATTGAATCTAGGTGGTGGTGGTGATGGTGGCATTTGGCAGGTGCATACAAAAAGTTAGTTAAAAGAGTGATGTAATGACTTTTTCACAAAGATATAAAACGAGGATACACAATTTAACACTTGTGTAGCTGGACCGTTTACATGTAATGGTTTTTATACCCATAAGTAAACGTCAAGTATGTAAAAAAGGGATGAACATTAACAAAAACTATAAAAATTACTTCCAATGCCGAATCTGAAGCTATAAAGGAAAGTGAACAGTGTCAGGAAGGACATTCAATAAAACGGTTGGGAGGAGGGCAAGTTTTACTGTCATCGTAATAACTACAAATACTGTTGGAAAATGTACAAAGTGGTGGCAAGAGAACATAAATTGAGAATGCGTCGCAAAAGAGATTTTGCTGAAACGACATGCGATCATTTTCTTTCCTATCCAATGTAGTTGCTCCTGTTAACTAGACAGAAAGTAGTTTTCTAATATTTGTCACTCGATCGGTCGTCCTACATTTAAATCTATAAATGGAGTTATGAACCGATAACGAATTATTGAAAATGAAATTTGTAACTACCTAATAATAGCGTAATTTCAATTTTACTATTCTGCTTGAGTTGGATGAGAAAAGATTAGTTGCCTACCTCCTGGATGATTTTGTGGACAATTTCTAGTCAGCTATTTGTATTTTGATCGAAGCTTTTCCTTTAGTTGTTCATCCAATAGGTTCCCATATATGTATTTCTGCCTACCAACAAATAAAAACGTATACTATTTACTATTTTACGTCATACATATTTTGTTTTTGCTAATGCGGCCATTTACATGAATATTTAGAAAATTTCTTTCAACATCTATTGTAAAAGTACAAGAAAAGATCCATTAGAAAATGGCATACTATTTAATACCCCCCTTATATACCTCTTTTCTTTCCCTTTTTTTGTAATTTAATTCTCTAAAAATTAATTGCATACCTCTTTTTACTCCCTAAAATATTTTGTGAAAAACAAAATTTTGCATATTTATATGCACAATGCATTTTAGAACACCTACATATATTTTGAAACTGATTAATTTTCTACTTTCATAGAAATTTCTCGCTACTACTACGCAAAAACTATATTCTTGGTCAAAATTGCGTAACAAAAAATTAATTTTGTGAAAGATCAATAAGGACTTATGTCAAAACTAAGGTTATCAAAGAGAACTGATGTTAAGTTTAAAAGTAAACGTGACATAAGCATACTAGAAATTTGGCTCATAAATTATTGCTTGCCTATGCAGTGATGGAGGCTATATTACTACTGGGTAAGGCGTAATAAATAATAAACGAAGACCTGGACCAATTGCTTTAAAACCCTGGCTAAATAAAGGAATGTTTCAAATATACGTGGTAGCATATTTTTAAAATTAGGGTAAACATGTGTCCCGGTTTGTGTATGCACATAGCAGGCCCAATACGTTTTCCATACTAACACACATTTGGTCTAGCTATCAAGCTAGCTAGCTATTATGATTATCACAGGTAAATACACTTTAATGAAAAGCTTACTCCTTCCTGTCATCTTCAAATACAACTATTTCGAACAAAACCTAGACTTGACGGACCAAAAACTTAGCAATACATTAATATACTAAAGCACACCCTAATTCGTAAAATTGTGGGAAGACTGATAAGAAAAAATAAGGGAGTAAAAAGAGGTGTGCAATTTTTTTAGGGAATTAATTTCTTTAAAAAAAGGAGTAAAACCATGGATTTTAGACGCATGAAAACTATTTTCCCTTAGAAAATCGGCTACCTGCATAGAGTAGCTAAGTGCTCATTTTATTGATGTTCCAGGTGTAAGACCATGGCGAGTGTAGATCCTTTCTGAATAATCTGAATATTGGTAATAAAAGGTTTTAGCATAAATATATTTTTCTTCTATAAATTTCTCTGCTAGCTTAGCGAATGTTTTGACTTGCCTTTGTACTTCCATACTATTTGGTTAGGTTGTCAGGTTTTTAGAACATTTTGAACTAAATAGGCCTAATTTAAAAGTATAAATGAAAGAGGCTGAGGTTACGGCAGAATTAGATAATAAAATAATATGGTGTGCGGTTCTCTTTCCTTGATGGTACTCAGCTTATTGTAAATCCTTGCATTCCTGTATGTAATTTGTATTGCATCTTTAGATATATAAATATAGTATTACATTACGACATGGTATTATTTGAAAGCTTAAAATGTGTGTATTGTTGTGCACGACCGCCTACAAGGAAATCCTACATTTTCTTCCCGTTTTCTTTTGACCATTATGCTGTATGCAGAAATTTGGCAAAGGATTATCATATTTTGAGATAAATGGTCTTACATCACACAGAAGTATTGTAAATTACATAAAATATATGCTGAAAAGCAAAAGATAAAAGCACTGAAAAGAAGGATGCAACATTACATGTCTTCTTTAAGGATGGAGAAATTTTATGTGATTCGAGTGGGTCTGAATGCTGAAAGAGAGTAAAAAAGATTTACCGGATATATATTTCCTCGGATTAAATGACACATCTCTGGGCGAAGCAAAAGATACTCTCCTCGAAAAGGAATAATTCTTGGATCACGGCTTCCACCCGACATCTCAGCGAGTCGATCGGAATGTAAACCTCCACATGTGAGTACCCATTTGGACCGAATACACTGTCAAAATGAAAACGAAACACAAAATACTAAATAAATCTGCAACCAACAAGAACAACCATAAACACTACAGAAAAAGGCTTAGTAGGAATATAGTGAATAGAATGATGTAATAATGTATATGGAATTTGTGGTGGAATTATTATTCACCCACACAGAATAGACTAAATTAATAAAGCTCTGTAATCTGTTCTTTTTGATTCATCAGTTTATCAGTAGCATGCAAGTAAACTTTTATATGGGATTACCATTAAAACTTAATACGAATACATAAGTGGATGTACACAAAGTTATAAAATATTTAATAGGCATTAAATATTACCTTGAGGGTTGATAGCCGATTTAAGGATTTGATGAGGATGAGAAGTAAAGATTAGTTCTAATTTAGTATTTGTGACAATGTTAAAATTGAATTCAGAACATTCAGTTAGTTTACCCATGTACGCTTACCTTATAAATCCTGTCATCGTATAATGCCAAATATTTTGGACTTGTGGAAGTGTAATGTTTGATGCTTACACGAAAAGAGAAAACAGATTCCGAGTTTTCAGCTTTATATTCATGTAACGATGTAGTTCGATGTGCGGTATAAATGATACGGAAAAATGTTTCAACGCATCGTGATCTTCCATGCTGTATATACTATTTTACTTGAAATGTATAAATTACTAAAGGAAATGCATACCAGGAGTCTGCGTAATACACAGGATCATAATATAAGTCAACAACTTGTATATGCCAGAAAACAAAATTAACATTTTTTATTTCATTGCTTTGCTCTCTGCTCATCCTCGCCTCTTTTGTCGGCTCTAGTGCGTTGATTAAAAACAACAATTTCTTGACTCGACATTGTTATTTGGAATTGCAAGGTCGAAAGCAATGAAAACCCCGTGTACGTAAACTAATGTAAACAGGAGTAACATCAATTGTGACAATGTTATTAGCAAATATTTATGCATGCATTGTAAGCGAAATCCATCTAAAAGCAGCTTTACTAAACCGCGATCTTGGTGAAGAACCTTTTGGTTAATGAATTTGCTGTTTTGGTAATTGTAACTTCTGAGTAATATACCCACATATGTGTACAATGGCGAAATACATACACTTGAAAATGTACTACTAGTAGACAGTGATGGATATTTGGGTTTGGCACGAAAAAAGTACTTTTTCCATGCTAAATGCTAGCCCTTCAACAAACCTTTGAAGAATATCAACGTTTTCGGTTTTGGACGGATAGCCCAAAATCCCTTTAAAGTGAAACCATTTATTAGAGCTAGTCTGAACAAGAGTTGAGAATACCAAGTTATAAAAAAAACTTACGCACCTGTAATATAACTCCACTCTGCATACTACATATACATAAATATGCATTGTGTATGATGGTAAGTAAGTATATAGTGTCCATAAAATTTAATTATAAGCACTACAGTATTCATTTTCGCAGATAAATACCGCCAGTATGTGAATGTGAACACATACATAATACATACATTCGTTGGTTATGCGACCCGTGGAAAAGGACTGTACAGAAATTCGAATTTCTAAATATTAATGGACCGAAAAAACGGCGAGAATGGTAAAATTTAAAATGAAAATTGCATCAAGACATATTGCAATGGGTAAATTCGCAACCTGATGCCTAACTTAAAACTAAAATGCGTAAATTGGCGAGAACTTATAGTTTGCCTAACTTTTTGAAATTACTTTAGCTTATACATATTTACTATGAATTTAAGTCAAGATACAGATATCCGACAAGCAATAATGTATTTTATATTATGCTATGTGCGCCAAAAACTGCGAAGAAACCTTATAACTCTATGCAAATATTTTCCAAAATATAAATCGTGTCGTTTGTTGGTAAAGAGATGTGTGTGGAAAGAATATATAACACGTTTTAAATTTCAGGATTTTACCTTTATATAGCTTAATAGAGAGAATCAAAAATATTCCGTATACATATACGATACGGATATAATATTGTGTGCAGTTTTAACATGTTATGTTCTTATATAATTTGTAGAACACAAAAGGGTATGCATTGTGTCGTGTTGGGAAGCCTACGATTCTAGAGAAAAGACTAGAGAGTAAAACAGCAGCAGCGGTTGTTTTTTGCTGGAATTCGACCAGCACTTTCTTTATTAGCCTGTCTGTCAGATCGGATCACATTACCATAGAGTACACATTAGGGAAAATAGCTTGACTCGCTGTATAAAATAAATAGTATTGTTTGAACAACAGTATTCTTTTCACCAATACTAAATATTGCTTTACGATTTTTCTCTGTTATATACGTTTGGACTTTACTGTAGTGGTAATATTTTTTATTTTTCCATATGAAGTAAATCCAGGACGTCGATGACAATGAGAGAAAGTAAAATAGTATACCCCACTACAGGTTAACACATCTTACTTTTCAGAAAATTATAACTTTTCCAAGCAGGCATTTTCTATATCACTTTGATGCCATTGTTTGCCCCTAATAACCCTAATTTTTCTGGTCAGCAATCGCATCGCAAAGATGAACCAGTAAGCAGTGGACCAGATTCCAATAGATTCGTCTCAGAATATTAACTTCAGTATAGTAGATGCAGATGTAAGCACGTTAGAGTGACTGTTTTTAAAGTTATGATTAATACTAAGAGTTATGTGAAAACATACAAGCTAGAGTAAAAATTGCTAATTTTATTCGCAATAAATACTTTAAGGGTAAAAGAAGGTGTGTAACTTATTTTGTATTAAGGGGGAAATCCAAGCCTTTTAGACACATGAAAACTATTTTCCCTTTTTCTTTACAAGCAAATCTAAGGGAAAAAGTAAAGTCAGCAGAAGTCAACATTAATGCATAAATTTGTAAATTCTAAATTCTTATCTTTTACGGTATATAGATCGGCCATACTTTATAGTTTGCTGATGTTTCTTTCTTTATCTTAGGGTATTTACAATGCTTACAACTTTTACTAAAGCGTGTAACTCGTGTAAGTTTTTACTCTTTGTTTTATCCTTTTGTCGTTGTACGGCAAAGATGAATTATAAGACGCCAAGAATTTGCCACAGGAAAACAATACAATCGATTTCATCGTCTACTATCTTTTATGAAACATTTTACCGCAAAAGGTTTATGTTGTATGAATATTTTTGCTTTCCTCGACTCCGAGATAGGATCAGGAAAAATCACAGAGAATGATACAAAATAATATTTTTTCTGAAATAACGTAAGACATTTTTGTTTGTCGTTACCACTTTCCCCTTTTCTAAGGTTTTATTCACATAAATGGGCCTCAAAATATTGGATATAATTCTTCTTAGAAAGTCAAGCAAAACCCCTTTGAAAACAAGAAAGTATTTTTATTACAAAAGCCAGCAGTAGTTGAGAAACTATTTCATATGTTAGACTGCCACAATAACATCTATACTTCATACTTATACCTATACTACAGGTCTATTTTAGAAGACCGTCATAAGTCAGATATATAGGAAGTTCGTATTAGGAACGAGCATATTCGTTTTTTGTGGCTGTTTGTCCTTTAGAAAGTTCTGTGTTGAGGTTGGCTTTATGTGTGTATCTACCTCTGCATGCATGTAAGTTCATAACGTTTTCGCTGCCGGCTTTCTACTTTATTTTCCGTCATCCAATTCATCTTGTTATGTTTATGCATCTATAAATATTTTGTGTGATGTTGATAAAACGGAAAATTGAGTTTGACTGAACAAGCAAAAGTTTTTTCTTTCGCCTTTCTCTCTCGTCTGGAGAGAGCACGTCAATTTGTATGTGTTTATTCATGCTTTGCTTTCTTCTTATTTTTTTAGAAAAATACCAAAGTGACGGAAGTGAGGATGAATAGGAAAGGAGAGGGAAAGTAGTTTTAGTTTTGAACGTAATGCGCTCTATAAAAATACATATTTTTATTAACATTTCAGTTTTCTAAACGTCGTCCAATGTAAGGTAACCATCACCCATATACCACCACATACAAAGTAGCCTACTACACAACAACACCTCTATGCTATGTCCATGTGAATAGTTAAAAAGTTACCACATAACCTCCCTAAAACGTAAATTTAATGAGTTTTTCTTCAACGAAAAGGAAGTCTTCAGCCCACAAAGTGCTGATCCAAAAAAATCAATTGCCCAAGAAAAACTGCTATGTTTCTATACCGTTGTTTTGTGGGAAAGGGAATTTAAATATTGAAAGTTATGATGATGATTATAGAAGATGGGAGTGATGATGTTCGCGGTAAACCTATATAATAGCTAACAATGTATCCACATAATGTGTTATAAAATATGGTAATAGTTAAGACTCATTTACACAGCTGTGCGACTGCACTAGTTCAATGTACGGTTAGAGTTTAGGATGTGGTTCGAAAAGCATACAATATTCCATATTCCATATGATTGTCATTAGAGGAAATATGCAAAGTTTTCTTCTTGTTGAAAATGAATGGGCACATCTAACCCAAAAACACCATCCCGTCTCACATTTACTTGAGCATTTTTGTAATAATTTTATCAGTTATACTACACTGCAGCAAAGTGAACATGTACTAACAGAGTACAAAATAATAGGAAAAAAAATTCCATTTTACGTTTTACCACAACCAATATAATACTCTAACCAAGCACACAAGTATTCGTTTAAGTTCACAATAAGAACGACTATAAGGCTATTGCCACTGCCATTAAGCAGCTTTCTCCTTCTACCCTGATAATGACAGTTGGCTCACTGTCCAAACTCAAGCAATGGAGCTAGAGCTTTTTTGCTGTTTTTCTTGCAGCTGCTCTAGCTTTTTAAAGAGGAAAATGTTATTTTTCTCTATTTCTTGGTACTCTATAGTGCTCATTTCATATAATAGCCAATTTGATGCTAGAGATTATGCTCGATATTTTGTCATTAGAGTCATATGAAACGATCCCCTAAGGAAAGATTCTACCAACTAAGGGAATGAGAGAGTAATCTTTTTCCAAGTTTTTCCTATTACTTTAAATAATCATATGTAGTTTTTTTTGGCAAAATGCAAACAAGCAGTTTTAGAAATGTATCCATTACAAAATTTACCTTTTGATGGCGGCGACTTGCACTCACGTTTTGTTGCGTTCTTTTTATGTGTATAGTAGCATAAGAAGCAAGTGGAGTTACGTATACAAATAATAATACGGTGCTGCCATTTTCCTAGTACTTAAAGTATCTTATGGAATAATTTAGGTCAAAGTGTAACGAAATTTGAACAATATTGTTACGTATATTACGAGACTTTTCATAAACTCTGTACTATGTTTGTACTTTAGTGAAAATCAAAGCAAATAGCTACATAACGGTCAAAGCTATCATGTCTGTCTGTCCGCATGAATGACCAAGTGCAGTCAAATGCATACCACAGTGCAAAAATGTACTGAATATACATTATTCTATGAAGTAAGGTGGAGGGATGAGGATAATTCGTTAATTTTATCCGTATCTATTTATGTATTAGTATTTTTCTTCTCAGGTTACTGTTTATGCGTAGTGATGGTATAAAATTCAAAAGAAATGAAAGCACTGTACATATAACTTTGTAACAGTTTTTAGTAGCAGTAAGTAAGCTTTCATTTCCTGTATCTCAGTCGATGCTTGATTCGATATTTGACTTACCTTTCCCTGGTCATTGAAAATCATGACAGGATAGTCTTTATTCTCAACAGAGTTCTGGAACTTAACCACTGGAAAATTAGGGTGAATTTTTCCACCGAGTTTCTGGAAGTTTTCTCCGTATGAAGAAGTCACCTGTCCCCAATCCACGATTCCGGTTTCGGGTGACCATATGGCCATCAGACCCTAAAATCAAATCAAAAAGAGACTGTGTCAACTGGAAATCTTAAATCGTAAAGTTGGTTGATACAGTGAACAGCATAATGTAATTTTCTCAAGATCTTGTAGTAAACTTCTTTGTTAAAATGTATCGTAGCTTCATATCCGGTCATGTCGCCATATTTCCTACAATGGACCATATCATACAACCACTAAGTTTCTTCAAGCATGTATTCGTCTACTGATTGGTTAAAGCAGATAAAAGCAAATAGGTTGGAATAAAACACGGTAATAAAAATACAAAATTACAATAAAATATTGACCCGCGTTCCTAAAATTGTCACATTTCCTATCAGGGATTTGTTACACAACTGTATTTTTCTATACAAATTAAGTTCTTGTTTTTTGAAACAATCTACTTTTACTTTAGGCTAGCATTGTATAAAAAACTAAAAAGAGAAAAAGTGTAATGCACATTCTTTGTATAGTAAGATAAAAAATCATGTAAAAATAGAAAAATAAAATATTGACAAAGACGACAATGAACATGAAAATACAGCTATATATTGTAACGTACATACATGTATCCATCCCTCTGTGCTCTTTACTACAAAACATGTAAGAGGGACTAGATAAGTATATGAATAAAAACATACGATAACAACCCACAACAGGAAAAGTGGAAAGTATCCTCTAGTTTTTTTCCCTTGTATTGGTCATATTCTTTAAGATATTTTAATAATACGACATCCTTACAAAATACTATACGTGGTTTTTAGTTCTGGTTGAGCGTGTAGCAATGTTTTTTTCGTTTCTCGTCGACTTCATCATCTTATGTACAGCCTAACCTGATGAGAATGATGAAGATCATCGTGATATCATCAAACTAAAAAGTCGCCTTTTACTTTTCCTCCATACTGGAGTGCTTGCTCCATTTTTGTTACAATAGGCAGATATTTTTTGATGGGATTCCATTCTCCTCGTCAATTCTTCCCAGAGTCAGCAGCACTGTATAACCTTGTACTAATATATGTGGCCATGTGTACGTCAAATAGTGTATATACTGTATGGACATTTGTGTATGTTTTGTGATTGCGTCTTGTGTGAGCGAGCACTACATCTATTTTTCTCAAGTCATTCATGCGTCCCTTTTGCTATAATGAATGTTATGGTATACATAACGCTACAGTTTTACTGCATCAGCGCTATCTCTACTACTTACTACTTTTTTGAGAGTATGTACATTTATTTTCTCTTTCCCCGGTTTATAGTTAGAGCCACATTGCTATTGCATATCACATCAACAAAACAACAACAGCAACATATTTACCAAATGGCCAACCGAAAAGAGGAAACATGCATTCTTAGATAAATTCCATGTTCTCTTTAACAACGACCATTATTTACAACAGCTAACTACATCAACTACAAAAACCAAGATTGCTTTTATACATGCTACGTAACATTCTCACACAACAGTCTCCTTTTTTCGTTTTACTACTCTCGCTCAAATACTGGAAAGGAAAGAGTTTTAGTGTAGCAGAAAGTAGTAACAGTATATTTTTGTTCTGTAGTAAATGAAAAGGAAATAAGGACACACACAGGTCCTTTTTTCTTGGCTCGATATGAAATTTCAGATTGAAGCTTTTAATCTAAATCGATATCAGTTTTATTGAGTAGTGGTGCACTATTACCAACCGACCCCTCCAAAAGGAGGATGTGAAGAAAGTTTTTATTTGAGAGAGAATAAGGAAGAAATATTAAGAAAAACCATATTTGGCCCTGTATCTTTTTTGTATTTTCCTTCAAATGCGACATTGCACAAGATAAACTATGTGGGTATGTAACGAACGTTGCCATTTCATAATGTCATCTCTTTTCCCCCAGAAAATCGATGAATATAAGAATGAAAAATTGGTATGTTGAAGACAATAAGGCATAAGGAGTTTTCCTTTAAAACAACGTTTACTTTACGCTGCACCAGACTACAAAGTTGATCTTGTTTGTACAAATAATGATACATAACATTATAACAACACAATGGGAATTAATGTACTACCGGTTATGTGCGTGCACACATGCATACAATGCATAAGACAAATGTTACTTTGACAAGTCCTTTACCTCACAGTGTGGCTCATAATCCTTGATTTTCTCTTTGCTGATGAGTTCAAGATTTGGCACATTATTCTGCAGCCCTCTTTCGTACAGATCCTTTAGATTTGGGATCTGCTCAGGGCTGACAGCAACTATTAATTTTCCACATTTCTTGTATGGGATGCGATTTTCATCCAAGTACTTGTAGCTCAAATGCATTCCATCAACACATAATTTTGCCTTCAAAGAGCCTGGTTTGTAGCTAAATTATAAATGAATACAAAAGTAGAGGGTTAAAATATTAAAATAATATGGGTTTGAGTTGTGAAATGGATGTGTACATGGCATAGAAGTTATTAAGTTGCATAGCATATAAGCCTATAGCAGAGCAGTAGCAGAGTAGCACCATTATCACCTTTCCAACAGAGTTCATGGTCACAAAATAAAAGATGAGATAAACATGCATTTTATTATAGCAATGGTATATTTTTTTAAAGATTTTTGTTTAAAATTTTCAATCTGAAAGCAGGCAAGCATAGAATTACTGGTGTAAAAATACTAATTTTTAGCATATTTTTGGTTAGCGAACAGCATACCAAGTATATTATGTTCTTTATGACATCATGTTCAAAATTTAAGTACAGTTTTTATTTTGTAATTATCACATACTAAATTCCTGCGTGGATGACTCCGCTATTATGGCCACTTTGATGACTTCCTAAAAGTTAAGAAAAACATTTAAAAGTACGAATTAGTGTGAGTGTAAAAAAGGTGCGAAACGATATAAGTACGTATGTGTGTCTGGTTCTATATGACTGAATGTTGCATAAAGCTTTTTATATATGTACTGTCAGTTTTTCACTTCATGAAACCTTATTTACACGTGTTTTGAGTTAAAAGCAAAATACTTTTTTCGGCATTATTATGATCTCCTTGTCGTCTTGTCTTTCAGTAGGTAGCACCAACATCATTAAAGCAATCAATAACGACATTCATTCTCATGAAAGTAAAAAGTGTACAAGATGAAGAAGCCACAAATTGCGAAAGAG
>JAQFZH010002226.1:0-17322 GCA_034695485.1 Entomobrya nivalis | reverse complement strand
TTTTTTTTGCTGATGCACATGCTGAGATTATTAATACTCCAGTGGAAGAAACGCAAAAAGTTATCATATTTACTTACTTCTAGTCACATAATATTGCAAGCTATGTTTCATAATGCATGAACCAGAAAATTCAACGAATGGAGGGAGTAATATTTCTGGAAGCCTTCCCATCTGATTAATGAAAGCTTTCCCAGACACTTTGAAAATATGACATCATGATATCTTATATGTGCTTAGCATATAGGTATATTATATTAGTAGACAGTTAAAATGACTTGCATTTTGCAAAGCGCAAGAAATGGATAGAAATGTTTTAACACATAAAAAGAAAGACCAAAAGTTTTTTAGATATAATTTACTTCTTTAGTTAGTATTTAAGTACTTTCCCTTTTTCTTAGTCAATAATTTATGCTTGAACGACATCTTTTATACTCTACCGGTTACCCCTTAAATAAAATAAAATTAGCGAACCCCGAACTATTAAATTAGTCTAGTTTGGTTTCTTTAAATGCCATCGTATTGATTCCCTTTCAGTAAAATATTGTTTTCCGGGTTCTTGAAAAACGCTTGTGGAAAATTTCTAAACTTGCATAAAATATACTCACTTTTTATTGCATCAGCTCTATTATTAAATTAATTGAATTACTACATGCATTCAAATAATTATTCTTTTAGTAAAATACCCAGTTTTAAAAGTATTTATCTTTAAAGTAGAGCAACGGTCTCATTACAGTGTACGAGTATTTCATGCATGGGAGGTAATGTAACAATTTGCTCAGATAAATAAATTTTGGTATGATATAAATTATATAACAACGCTTTGCTTCAAATAAAACCAATTAAAATTTAACATCACCAATGCTTATATTAAAAATTGCTTTTGATTTCTCTCCAGTAATAACGTGTACATAAATTTTTCATTTTGTATCTATATCGAAGGAAAAAATACCTTATGATTTTAGTTAATTAATAATCGAATAATGTGAATGGTGTAAATGGACAGAGGCGAGCCAATCTGCTTCAGCAGAGTTACCGGTATCGGTAGAATCCCCGCAAGTGACAGAGGGATCACCAGCTGCGGCTCTTGCTGCTGAACAGGCGGAAACGCCAACGACACCAGCAGTAGACGCTGCAGCTGAAGCACCTGCCAACGACCAGGATGCCGTACCACCCGCCGCGGTTAGGTAAGAAAGGAAGAGAAAACCCTCTTTCAAGTTAGAAAATCAGAAGAGGAAATATTTCTATCATATTTTTGACCTTAGTTAGTAAAAAGTTCAAAGCACTATTTAGAACAACACGTTTAACTTCAAAACTCCATCAATAGTTTATTTTTCAAAAATAAAAATCTAAAACTTGAACTGAATTGTTTTGAAACAAGCTCCTTCAATTAATTTTTTACAGAGAACTTTAAAATATCCACTTCGATAATTAATATTCTTCAAAAATTAGTAGTGCATTTTTTTCAAATAAAATTTTGCCTTTATATTTTCTCTTTGAAAAAGTTATTCCTGTAAGTTAATTTTTTGACATTTGACAGACGTCAGAGACTGGTTTCCAGATTTTAATTTTTTAGTTGCAGCTTAATTATTTTATATTGTACATTAATTAGTGTATTCACATTGACAATACTAAACAATGTCTTTTACAAGAGTAAAATCCATATCAGTATACTTGTTATAGACAGGATCTGCGTGCCCTACTGACTGCAGATCTAATTGTGTATAGTGAAGCTGGAATTAATTTTTCTATAATTGACAAATCTTTAACATTTAATTTTCTTCATTAATGTAATTGGCTCTTCTTCTGTGATTGACGATATTATTAGCAAAATTAATTGTTGTGTGTGAACTTAGCATTGTGGTAGCTGACATTGATGGCCCAATTCCATCGACCGAAACCGAGGAAGCGCCAGCGGTTAATGAAGAACCTTTGACTGTGGAGCAGATTCAGGTGCTTACTTGCATACAAAACGAATAGATTTTTTGAATTTGAAAAAATATGAAAATTCTCAAAAGTTGCAATATAATTTAAATTCAAACAACTTTCAAATAAGAATTAAATGCAAAAACTCAACTTGAATTTATCTTGTACAAAATGTTTCGATAAAAAAAATGCAAAGTCATACCAAGCAAAGCAGCATTACACTTGGCACACCATGTAGCTTAAAAAGGAAAAATAATTTTTGCCGTTTTTGAAGATGCTGCATTTACAAATAAACTCAAACAGCATTATAATTACTATTTTGTTTTTGTTTTATATGCTAAAGCAGTTAGTTTTTTTATTTACTTTTATACAATTTTACCAACTACACAAATATAAATATCGCTGAATCGCTGCACACAACACACAAAATCTTACATACCTCTGCTTTTACACAAAGTTGGACCGTAGTAGTTTGTCTTAATTATAGTCAAGTATTCTCTCTTGATGTATGGGATCTCGTTCAATAGATCTCTTGTTAGCACTATGGTTGGTGTTGTCTTGTCCAAAGAATTCTCCAGTGTAAAGTATCGCTCCATCCTAAAAGTCCCAGTCTACTGTATAGTCCAGTCCAAAGTCCAGCCAAATACAAATATTTGTGTGCTTTAAAGTACTACTTTAAGCAGTACTGCTAAAACAAAACCTAATAATATTTTTTTGTACATTGAAATATTTTGCGAAAATAATTTTTTGGGTTTTTTACAAAATTTATTTCCTTTTTTAGCAGTAGAGCCATTGATCACACACTACTACTGCTGTGTAAACTATAAACTGCTACTCTTCACACACAGTCTTCCTGTTGTCAACACGGTGCTTTTTTGACGGTGATTGCTTTTGGGTTATTTTATGTTGAAACTTTCACTTTCTTCCAAAAAAACGAACAAAATCTAGTAGTTTGTAGAGAAAAGGATGACGATTATGGTGGTGGTGAATTCAGTCACTTTGTTTTCGGGAGTACTCAGCTACGCTTTTAACCCTCTCTATCCAAGTTTTTGAGAATCAGCTTCTTCAACTACGCATCTCTCTCTTTCCTTCATGTAAATAGGTTTCCTCTAAATATAATCTTTTTTTTACTATATTTGATTAACGTTCTGTACTATTTGTAGTTTTCTTCTCGTTCGTAGACTTTAACTTGTAGTTAGTACCCTACATATTGACATATATGACCTTTTGCAAACTCACGCTTTGTTTTCTTTTAACTTATTTTTCATCAAAATGAATTGTATACTTAAATGTTTCATGTTTTTAAATATCCCTTCTGTTTTAAATAGATCCAATTAAACGTTGAGTGTACTTTTAATCTTATTTGTGCCGATGTCCATATATTCTGCACGATTAGCTTTTAACAAACCATTCTTTAGAAACAAACCTAACAATAAAATCCAACACATGTACATATCAATTTTACTCACTTTTTAGATATCTGTACCAATTTTAAATAACAAAACCACATCCAAATCACATCTTACTTCGTTTTCATGAAATAAACTCAATGCAGTTCTGGCTGTCATTTTAATAGTTAGTAACTCAGTCATCCATTCATTCATACATATTATGATTTCTCGTCATTACTTGTAAACATATGTAAATAACGAACGTCGACTCATCATCAGTTTCACAAAAAAAATTATTAAACGTATTAAAAATTCTGTCTATAAAAATAGTTATTTATGTATATTCTGTGTTGATTAAATATAGAAAGTTTAACACGGATTAAATTGTTCAATGTCTTTTACACGTGTCTGTCTACATGTCCCTGTCTATCTACTTGTGGATCTTTTTTTTGTCAATAATTGTTGATCAGAATAAATCCAAAATTACATGTCTGTATAATCTTCTATGTGTACATACTTGTAGTTTGATAATAATACATGGATTTTTTATTGCGGATGTTGTTGATGGCTTACCTTTGTTTTTATCATTTGATTATTTCCACAGCAAGAAGCTGAGCGAAGACGAGCCGAGTTCGCCCAACTCTTAGAGGAGCACGCGGAACTGGTAACAACCGTCACAAAACTAGAGAGAGTTGCAGTGATAGTAAGTAAGTCTTGTGCGGAAGCTCTTGCACAACAACAAGCGGAAGAACAGCAGCCACCTCCATCTTCATCAACAAATTCTCAAAAAAGTAAATAAATTCAGACCTGAACCTAAATTAAAAACACATGTCGTAAATATATTTTGAACCAATTTTTACTTCTTGTTAAAAAATAAAATACATATACTGAGGTTACAGTCTGCAAAAGTTTTCTTTCAATGCTGATGTGTTAAACTTGATTGTATGAAAACATTATAAAAAACCTATTTATTTGTAAAGATATAATAGATTCAGGGATCTTGAAAAAAAGTAAAAGGAGCTGTCTTACCGTCATAAATGATAATGTTCTGGCGCTGCATTCCTAAAAAATGTTCTGTTAAGAATAATGTAAATTATGTACGAATTTAAGTTATTCTTGAGCTAGTTGTACGTACTTAGAACATATATCTTTATTAAGTATACATACTGCACTTCTGACTTTCAATTTCAATCTATAATAGCAGGTAGGGTATTTCAACTATAATTTTCTCTTTTATGCTATGTACCAGTAATCGCGAATCTTCTTTAATAAGTTGAATGCACACATGAAAAAATGTTTACTCTCTTAACGAACACATGAACGAAATGAATGTTAGATTAAACTTATTGTAGTTCCTTTGTGAGAACATCGATCTTTAGTTTAAGTAAAAGTAGATTAATAATATATTTACGATCCGTAACTGGAAATGATTTTGAATCTTGGCCTATGTTTGTGAAAAGCAAAGCAATAAATACTGGAACCCTACATATTACGTGGAATGGAACTGGAACGTAGGTAAAAATGTAGATTCTGTATAAATGTATGGTGGTGAGGTGACCTTGATCACCTATATATACATGAGTTTATTGTAAATAATAGTCCAGTTATTGAACGAAATGCTTTAGAAGCTTTTAGAATAAATGATGTCAACGTGTCTATCATCTTATGAATGAAAAAGTCGGGAGAATTTGGTTAGTAGCAGGATATGCAATTACGCAAAGGCTCTTCAACAATTTCAATTCCAAGGTAGATTCAAGAATTTACAAGCTATTTTGATTATTTTCAAAGCAATCAAATTAATATTAATTCTTTTCGTTGCGTTGTATAGAATTGCACATTATATACATATAGTAGACAGGATTCGTGTACAATTTAGTTACAAATATACACAATGTATGTAATTTGCTGTATCAAATACGCTATATACATATATATATTACGGTGCTATTTACTGTATTTAATTAGAGCTTACTTAATTAAGGACATTGATCAATCATTTACTGTTCACTTGTATCATATGTAATGGAAATATAAATATAATTGTGTTAAAAATTCAGGAGCCTGAAATTAAAATAATAAAGACAAGTCAAGTGTATAATTATTGTGTTAAACTTCAATCCAAACAAAATGCAACTTCATACAATGCTGAGAGTTTGGCTAAGGATTTTTCATAAACAAATATTTTTCATTACATTCCTCCCGAGACTTTCAACTTTGTAAAAAACTGTTATCTATAAATGACTGTTTTCCAGTTTTCTTCAGACAGTTTACAGATTATTTATAAATGGGGATTTTTACAAATTAATTAGAATCGGAAAAATCGGCACCTACAATTATATTAATGAAAGTTTTAATTTGTCATGTTTTTAGCTGTCGTTTTGATCAATTTTATTAAATTGTCTCATTAACAATACTTGCCGTCAAAAAGAAACGTTTCGGTGAAAGTTGTTAGATTAACAGTATTTTAAATCGATGATTTTTGCAGACAGGAATCGAAATAGGGAACCTCAGATCAGAATAAATTGTTTTCAATTCAAGATTAATTTTGAAGTTAATATTTCAGCTATCATCCATCCATACATTTTCCAAACAAGTGTTGACAGCTTCTTGACGGGAACAAATAAGATTGATAAATCGATTCTGTGGCTCGAAAAAACGGTTGCATACTGCATTATTTCTTTTACCTTGTGCAATGGGCAAATGTGAGATGAAGATGAATGATGATGTGCTGGTGCTGTGCACTTTTTCCAAAATTGAAAGGCTCCGACGTGAAAATCAAATAGTAACATTGAACACCTTGAAACTTTCAAGTTTCTGACAGCAGATACTTTTTTAAAGAATGCTATTTTGTATCCTGTTGTTTTAATTCAAAGAATAAAACAAACGAAAACTGCAAAGCTGGTTTCAATAAACTTAATTAACTTTTATGATTTACAACCCTTTGAAATTTCTTTTAAAAATCATGTTTCTCCCAAAACCCATAAAATTCAAGTATTTTTTGAAAACGACTTTTGTAAAGTAATACACCAGTCACTATAAGAAAATCTATATATGTCATGAATTTTAGACAAATATATCAACAACTTCTCAGTCATTTGAGAATACGAGTACAGAAATAAGTTCTAAGCAAAATCAACTCCGGAAAGTAAATGACCCATTACACGCATAAATAGTTATTTAAGAACAAATAGCTGTCCATCATTCATTTACTCACCCTCCGGTATTATGAACATATCTAGGTAGGTATATCATGCTGTTTATGGTGGTATGAATTTTCATACACTGAAATTGCTCTTCACACAAATATCGCATTGATATATAAATGATAAATATAAATTGTGAATTCTTACAACTGTGACTATATGATAACTTATATGGAGCCCAGTCCAACTATAACTTCAGCATTAGAACAAATATTGCCCGGACATAGAGGGGCGACTATACAAGTCTGGAAAAGGTATCGTTTATTTCAAAACCATTACTTTTTATAAGACCAATTTCAGGAGCTGCACACCGATATCCAAAGAGTAGTTGGTCCTGCATCAGCAGACTTGCATTTCTTCATCTTGCGAGAAGGCAGTCCTCGGGAGGAAACCACATTGGGGATCCACCGATGTACTACAGCGTACAAATATACGAAGCGAGAAGTTACCCTTTTTGTGATTATTATCATGAGTTCCGGCTTTACCAGAAACGTGAACTAAATAAATGCATTGTTCAATGATGAGTTTCACCATTTCACCAAGAATATTATATTGCACTTGGAGTGTTCATCCTGAATGCACCCAGCCATTCTGAAATTTCGGAAGAACAACAATATTTCCCCTTCATCTCTCCCATTCCCCTTTTTCATCCCTTGCTGCCAACTTACATAACTTTCGGACTTTCAAATATCTTTCTAATTTCCGAATGTCCACACTCGAGGAAATATCCTTAGTTCTCCCCCGCACTATGTCGAAATAATAGAATGTTTTCTTTCAAAATGATGTATCTAATACATATACCGTCATTTATAATGATCTTTACATTTGGATTTATAGGTACACTTTTGGTGTGCAATAACAGAAGTATATAAAAACAATAACTTTGTTTGAAAGCTGAAAATAGTCACCGAGATCGGTTGTTGTGCAATGACTTAATGCATTAAATGTTAAAATGTATGTATGTACATAAGTGCGTATACGTACATGTATTTAGCAATTGTAAAATTGACTGTTGCATTCTGGTGGTATTCATGAAATGATGTTTAACTGTAGTAGTGGCCACAAAGGAATTTCATTTACAAAAACAGCAACAATTCCAACATTTTGCAGGAGGGAAAATGGTCGTCCACATACTTTCCATTTCCATATCTCCTGTACGTTTTCATTTATGTATAGGAAAAGTGCATATAATGAATACAAACAAGAAGTTTCAAGAGCGACACTGCTACCAGACTTGGAGTACCAGACCACCATCATCGACATAAAATATGTTTCTTAACAGGATTCTCATTTGTCAGAATTATATACGTTTCTAGTGCTGTTCTGTATGAGTATGCCTGGGTCCGGGTCAGTAAACACAATGAAAGCAATTTCCTAATGAATGTTATTTTTATACGTGATATGTGTTTACTTTTTGCCATAAGCATTTCCAACCTCCAAAACATATACATTCATTTCACTAATTCAGTTGTGGAAAGCATGTGGTATGTTAGTTATTTTTCTTCTCAATGAAAAACAGACCAGGAGAAACATGGGAGGTGAACTTGAACCTTCCGAGAAAACAAAGCGAAATATGAAAGAGAAAAAGTACGTGGTGGGGTCGTGGGAGGGAAATCGTGATATGGACTGCGTTGCATCGTCTGGAAACAATACTAAAGTCTATGAAGTCCACCTAAATTGCATAGATTGCAATATATGATGACGTAATGAGAGTTAATGTGTCTACTGTTGTGGTCGTCTTGTGATTTTACCAAATGAACTATTCGTTTCGGTTAAATATACAGCAAAAGTAGTGCATACTGTTGTTATACAACCAGCAGGCAGACAAGCACGATCAAACAGAGAGAAGTTTATTATTTAACAAAGGTGTATCGTCTAACAAAATGCGTGTTCTCCACAAACTCTCTGATAACTGAAGTACTCTGAACATAACAACTGTACACATGTTCTTAGGGTTGTTTCGTGGCAAAAAAAAACAAGTTAACTGCTGCACACTTGACGGCACTGTTGTAACTAAAAGCACATACTTAATTTATTACCTTTCCGGTTAGTCGCTGCAGAATGTCCTTGTCCACCTTGCCTTTATGTACGACAAAGTAAGGGGTGGGGTGGTTGGGATCAGAATGATGCGGGGAGTTTTTAGGTAGGTAAAAATATAGATACGGCAATAATGGTGCATTGCTTGCCGGCAGATACAACTAATTCTCCCATGATACATTATATCGTCATCATCCCAGTTGATATAAAGTGCACCATTTAGTAATGAGTATGTATGTAGTGTACGATAAGGATGAACATGAAACACGTTTCTCTTATTAGACTCTGTGGGGTCACCAAAAATTCCTTTCCTATTTTCTTGCAATATCTGTGGTATCGTAAAATATCGTTCAAGAATGGTGTAGTTCAGCATTCTTCATTGCGTTCGATGTGAATACTCTTTTTATAAAAACACAATAGTACATCATATTAAAGTTCCTTATTTCGAAAACAAACAGTCGGAAATTTGTAATTTTTTTCAATTTGAATGATCAGAGAATAAACATATTTTTTTATGTTTTTGATCTAAAAACTTGCTATCAAAATCCAATTGGGGCAAAATGCAACATCGGCAAATCCATGACAGGGTTAACTACCTATTTGATATTTAAAGCGAAATTCCTAAATGTCTCGATTTACAGGTGCACAGGAGCTGTAAGTCAAGCGGAAAAGTAAAGTTGATATCTTGATGGATACTACCCGCTGAAGGGCTGAAGATTATTAATTGTCGCTAATTTTTTATCGATATGTTTGAATTTCTTTATTATAATATGATGAATCGATAAATAATCATAATATGATGAAAAAATAGCAAGTACGATGAGCTACAAAGTTTGGGTGGATTCCCTTGATCATTCATCACTATCACTGCTACTCTTTGGTGAAGTATTCTCGTGGGGAGTAAAAGTGATACAGGGAACTTTACAAAAAATAAATGATACAAATGCTATTGAATTGAGTTAGTACACTTATCTTTGCCATCTTTAGCTGAACAAGACTATATATTGTGGTCATTTGACCATGTCCGGAAAGACAAGTAATGTACGACGGAGATTCAAGCTTATGAAGATTTTTTCTTGGTGGTTGCGACACTTAAATGGATTTCTGGACAAAGAAAAACTAAAAGAAAAATACGCACTCATACGTGCACGTCGAGTCCAAAATGAATTTGTTGAGAAGTAAAGAGTGAGAAGAGAACAGACCTTTGCGAAGGAAAAAAAAGTAAGTGTATCTGGAAATTGAACTTGAAGTATTGTCATGGGGTGACATCAGTACAAAGAGAATCTTAGTAGTGGTCCGTGTGTGTGGCGGCTGAAGTAGCTGACTGAAGTAATCCAGTTGTGTATCGAGAGCACTTTTTCTTTAAGTAGACATTTTAAGACACATGGGAAAGAGTCACAAAAAGGGTTTTTCAGTGGCGAGCCGACTGTTTCTTTTGGAGAACTCAAAATATTGACGTTAGAAAAAGAACTAAACTGACCAGTTGCTTAAAAGAATGGTGACATCACTGACAATGAGAGGAATGGGTTACGCACAAAAAAGGATGTAGTGGTAGCGCATCTTTCTCGTAGCATTTGTTCTTGTTTGTCCGTCGCATTGTTTCATTCACATATATACATGCTATTTATTACAATCATTTCACAAAAACTGGTTACAAATTTAATAAAAACAAAACATCAAATAAAATTATCTTCCATGCATTCATTAGCTATTTTATTTTCGAAGTTTTCAAATGATCATGAATATAATTTTCAACCCAGGTTCATAATTCTATGCAATTTTCATAAAATTTGTGTTTTCGGATGAATATATACGCCTCTCTAAAATTTTTGTTAAGAATGTTTGTAAAATTAAGATGAAGATAGTATTTGTTTTATTTGCCTTTTAACTATGATTGTAATACTCGGTAGTTTAAATTAGCATT
Organism: Entomobrya nivalis; assembly: GCA_034695485.1. NCBI lineage: Eukaryota > Metazoa > Arthropoda > Collembola > Entomobryomorpha > Entomobryidae > Entomobrya > Entomobrya nivalis. The sequence continues at coordinate 6,844 of JAQFZH010002226.1, read as the reverse complement.
TAGTAAAGATTTTTTGACCTATGTAAAATACAACTTCGTTAGATTTTTAGTCGATTTAATGACAGTTTCCGCTAGTTAAATATTGTATTTTATATACTTTATTCAACTCATCTCTTATTTTCGGGGTGGGGTGATACAAACCTTCAAAGAGAAGTCTTGTCAACTGCGATCCCCCTGCTTATCATATAATTGATACATGTGCTCAATTTCATGTAACACTATAGAGGGAAGTAAGCACAGACAGCATTAATATAACTTGTCAAATATAAATCCATGATATGTTATTATCGTTGCGCCTGTAGACTAGTTCACATGAACTTAATTTGCTAACGATCTCAAATAATGCATTAGTAGAATATATCAAGTTTGTAGAAAATTACAAAAATCCTGGAGAACATTTAAAATATTGCAGTGTTTAGACAATATTTTTATATGTATCAATTTGGTGTAATATTAACTTTTGAACTTTACTTTGACAAAATAAAATATTGTACACTTTAACCAAACCCCAGTAGTTTACTGGCCCATAATTTTTATTTATTTTGATCATTGGGTTTGTATTGGACGAAATATAGCGCTAAAAACTACACGTCCTACAGAATTTCTTCTTTAAGGCAATACAAGACATGTAGGCAGGATTCACATCACTATCGCATAAATAAGATGCTCAATGTTACTGAATAATGCGTCGTTGATTCATAAGAGCATTATGCCATTTAGTTTGCTTGAAATTTCACATGTGACAACGGAGAGAAGTACTAAAGGATATTAGATATTCATAATGGCTGATAAATCATTGAGAAATGGTGGTAAAAGATGTATGATGATGCTAATATTAAGGAGATAAGAATTGCACCACTGATACTTTCTAAAAATGCTCTAGAATTCTGGCATCTTATCTCTCCATTGAATAGAAACGACGGAAGCGATCTTTGAGGTTGTTAGTGCTATTGACATGGGCACTAGGCTAGTTTGACTGTTCTCATGTCTAAAGTGTCCATAAAATAAAGTTTAAGCATTTTTATAAGAATGCATTTAATTGTGAAGTTTTTTTCCATATAGACGCTTGGTGGTTGTTTGATGCATTCGATGATGAAACATAAGCTTTTTCGTTTAGTGCTCCATACCTACAAATTCGTTTTTGTCAAGTGACACGAGAAAAGAGACAAGGTGGAGGACATGACGCAACCTGACTGAATGAATGTACATATTTTCTTTAGGGACTCGGATGCATATATACCTTAAAGAAATAAAAAAGCAGCACGTTAGGGTAAAAAAATGGTAATATGATGAAAGATACAATTCCCCTTTGTTGTTCAATAATATTGCATCGACGGTTGACTTTCAATAATACACACTATCTGTCATGTGCCGCTGTAGACAGCCATCAATATGGAGACGTTTCGGTTAGGGAGAATAAAAGGGATGATGTAAAAAAAGAAATCTTGTGAGATGATTATGTTTTGAAAGACGCGTGTTGTGCGTACCTATGAAGATCATGTTGTTCTTGCTGGTGATCATTTTGTCGTGAAGCTGGGAACAAGAATCGGAGAATCTATGAGAAAGGGATCGTATCGTAACGTAAATGCAAGCTGTAAGCAACTCAAAGAGATGGAGAGAATGTAATGATTTCATGTGTGGACACACACTCATGATCAGTACATGACAAACTATGAGATGCAAACATTGCGGAGGAAAGTGATGGAAAAGTGTTTGGTACTCTTTCATCGTTGATACTCGACTTGTACGAAAAAGTGTTTTTGAAGAGCCTTGTCCTTATAGTATGGTTAGACGGAAAGGTAATATTATGGTCTTCGTTTATATACGAAAATACAAGACAACGATTTTGGCCTGTCTCACTCAAGCTGAATGATCAAAGGGTTGCTTATTGCTTGCTGTTATTGATCACTTGCCATGAGCATTTTTAATAGACTTGGGGACGGACAATCGACAACGACCATGACATTCAAATCGAATGCATAAATAAAAAGAAAAGATAGACAGGTTGATCTCAGCACACATCGCTCAGTCAAGTGGAATGGCAGTAGTAGAAGGGATGAGTATATAAGTAAGGGGGAAAAGACCTTCTCCAGGTATAAAAAGCCTATGATTTATACAGTTTATAAATATAATCATCATTTCATCGTCAATAAACGAAAAATGTCAAAACTGCAGTTTCTGAAGTTTGGTTTTAAGTATACACGCTGGAGAAAAAATACTAAATTATTGTTTATCGGAAAGCGATACGGTTTATCCAAATGATTCGGTTCCAATTCAGTTATATCCCAAATTATTTTGTTCTAAAATTACTATGTATCCAAATGGAAAGTCATCTATGCATGTGCAGCATTCAATTGAATGTTAAATTATTCACTTATTTTCTTAATTGTCACAAACACAGGTTGTATACACCCATTTTGAAAAGGGTTCCTGTAAAAAACTAATAAAGTTCAAATATGCAGAAGATAAAGTGCTCTATTTGCACACAGTCAACGTAAAATGTCACAAATATATCTAATGATATAATCTTCAGCCAGTTGTGAAATCACGAGTTTCTAAATGAGGCACCGTGAAAATTTGGCATGCAGTGGCATATTGAATTGTACATTCGGAGTCTTGGAGCGTTAGATATTTAAATATTATAGTGCAGCAAGCTCTACGTTTCCGTCTTGACTCTTCGTCATACATATTCATTATGTTAAGTCGCCGTCGTTTTTCTCGTGTTCTTAGGAAGGATTCTAAAAATCTAAAGTCTACTAAAGCCAAGTGAAGCATCAATTTCTTTTCCTTTTTTCTTCGGGTGCACCTATTTTCCAATGTTTTCATTTGTACCCTTTTTCCATGTGAATTCACTTCTTTTCTCTTCTATAACCACTCTCAGTCTTTTTTCACCATTCACTGATTCACATTCACACATACTGCTACTAGACAAAGTTGCTGGTGAGGCTTGTGTGATGGTTTTTGCATAACTTTACACCACAGTACATACAAGTTAGGGGTAAAGTGATGCAAAAGTCATCGAAAGAGTCTGGGCCCGCTGGCCGTTCTACTCTTGGTGTTAAGAGTATATGTGCATATTGCATATGCTCCAAATCCTCGCGCCACTTCTGTTATATGACACAATTCAAGTGTTGATGATCATGATCTATACACAACAAAGATCACAATGTGATTTGAGATATATCTTAAATCTAATATACAAATATTTAGTATACATAAAAAGTACACGTATAAACTATAAAATACATACATGTGTATGTGTATCTGCAATGCTTCTTGAATATCATTCAGAAAAAATAATGGGAAAGAAAAAGTATGGAGCACCCGTAGAAAATTCCAAATTCATTTTTGCTTAAGCATTCGTTTTCCATATTGCATCCAGCCAGCCAGCCAGCACACAAAGAGTGACAGAAAGATACCGTTGTACCCCAAAAATATATTTGATTATGTGTATAAACGAGTAACTTAATATCTTGTAAAATAAATAGTGTTATTCACAGTTATGATCTGACTTCTTCACAGTGAGTGTGTGTTGTGTGTAGCACTGTCAAAAGGGGAAGATCAAGCGTGAAGAATTGAAGTATGGAGGAAGAAAAAGAAGGATTTCTCTGTTCTCTCTCTAGTTTTCTCTTTCTTTTCGGAGATTTGATATGCTGATATGATAACAATGTGACTTATGCATAAGTCATCATTCAACTGTGCATAGAGACTTCGTAGGAAAAGATATGGAGTGGCTTTATGGTGAATATGCCTTCACTTCATTGTCATCAAAATGCTTATGCGTCTCTTTTTTACGTTGAAAAAAATATCTGTAAAAAAGCAGACAAGATATGATAATATTAGAATAAAGAATAAAATAAAAAACGATTTCTCTTTCTGCTTTTTATTCAAAGGATTGTAAAAATCAACAAAAAAAGAGTCAAGTGGGAGGAGGAAGAACACAAGAGAGACACGATATGATGAAGATGCTATTATGGAAAAAAGAGTGAAAGAATGTTTTGCTTGCATTTTATTTCATTTTGCAGATTAGGTGGTGGCGATGGAATGATATTATGTCGTGTGTCTTTGCTCTATGCTGTGTTTATTTTGTGTATACGATCCGAATGAGTACACACTTACATTTACAAAGAACGAGATGGAAAATAGAGACAATACAAAAGTAGAATAAACGCGCTGGGAATAAAATTAGCTTATTTGTCATATTCTGTATTTATAGAGATTTTCTTATGTTTAAGCTCATCGTACAGTACGTATCATCAAGATAATCAGAATGACGGTGTGCATTGTATAGATCAAGCTTTTACAAAAGACGTGGTATTTAAAATAACTAGATAGGAAAAAAAGAAAAGAAAACGATGACTTTTGATTCATCAATTGAATGGACAAGTTAGCGTATAGTTTTAGTGTACACCGTGACGGGTAAAAGGCAAGGCATGTAAGCATATTTACATAAGATATTCATGCAGGTACACAAAATATGTTACATCATATGAGCTATTATGTAGATATATTAGCAATGCATGTTGCTGCTGCAGATGATGATGACGGAACGTAGCTTGAATAAAAAGTCCAATAATTGTTATGATATGATATGGCAAAGATATGTGTGTAAACGTGTGATACAGTTGAAGTGTACGCGTAGATAGAGAACTTTGCCTGGAGATATCACTTCGTCTCTCCGGAAAAAGGCACACAGGTAGACTTATTGCTGCAGTCATATTTTTTATGCTTGTCTTGTGCATATGAAAAGAGGGACGTAGGAGGGAGAGAGAGATGGATGAACAAAAAATATAAATGAATAGTGATGGTCGTGACGTGGTGGTGCATTTGATTAGGTATGGAAAGATTTTTTTTATGCCAAGCTAAAAAAAATATTTTTTTGTGTCTCTTTAGACAAGTCAAGAAAAAAAGAAAGAATTCCTTTTGTATCAGTTATGGATTTATGATGTGTGCCTTTGGGCCTCCTTACAGCAAAATGTTGGACTGAAGTGTACCGCATTGGGACAAAAAGGTTGAAAGGAACAAAACTGTGTACAAGCAGCAGATGAGATAAAAAATTATGATGATGATGACTGATTGTGTGGTAAGCTAACAAGTGTAAAAGGGGGAAAAGTTGTGTAAATGATAGCCTTCCTTCAACTGTATAATGTTGTTTTATATTTTATTTTCAACAAAAATTGGATGAAATGTGGTGGTATTGGCTGGAGCAGTGCAAAGGTATGCATTTAGAGTGAGAGTACGATAAATATAGGGGAACCGACATGGCACCTGCTTTGCCTTAATGAGATGATGATGGTGGGCAATTAATTGAAGGGGAAGACGCTTCATAGCTAATAAATCTTCCCTATTTTAATTCATAAACTTTCTCAGGCTGTTTTTCATATTAAATCAAATGTATATATTATACACTAGTGAATCCATCACAGCAATTTCTTTCTTGGAGTGAATATGTGTTTAAAATCAAGAGGCATAAAAAGAGAAAAAATGAATTTTTTTTACATCATTTGTATGCAATCAGCTTAGTTATTTCGTTTCAAAAAATTCTTAGACGTAAGGTTTTTGTAAGCATTGATGCCATGTTGATTGGAAGTAATATAAAGCATGTGCCGTGATTGTGTATACTTCATACATCAGAGTGGAGATAAGCCTGTAATAACAAAAGGAGAATGAATCGGCATAAAATTTGTGTAATTACAAATCATCTTTTATTTTATTATCATTGTGTGGCTCTTTTGTTAGTTGCCGAATAACGAAACCAATATTACATTCATACTGTCATGGAAATGATGGTGTGTTTAAAGTTTCGATCGAAGTTTTTAAATCAGGCGTCAATGAGACAGAGAAGATTAAAGTAAAAAAATGTTTCGTTACTGCACTAGTCAGTCTGATAGAAATTTCTCACTTCTCGTGCTCATATACCGAATCAAAATAGGGGTTTTCTTCCTCGAAATAAAGGCTAATTTTGTCCATTTTGGATGTTTTAAGCTCTATTTGGTAATAATAATAATACATAGTCTAGTCTACATACATTTAAAAAATTAGAACAATACGTTTTACTTAAAATTTAAAAAAATCCATTGTATGATGACAGCTGTGGTTATATTTCGGTATTGTAAAACACGTAATATATAATTGCAATCATGATAGCGTAATAAACCTCAAACCTTGCCATGTACCATATGCTTTTTCGTGCATACCAAAATTTTGAAATGTAGAGTTAGTAGTAATTGAAGGACTACATTATGGATCAAAAATCAAAACACCGCTCACAGTTATGATTCAAAATCTCCGCAAACTATAATAAGCGAAACTGTCAAAGCTGAAAATTACAATGTTTGGGTCATGAAGTCAAATCGTATTTTCTAGCCCATGGTGGGTAGTGGTGATAGCAAACTGTCAGAAAGTATTTTTTGGCAAAGAACATCACGCACAGATGGATCATCATCATCACATTCGTACTCATCTCACAATGATCTTTTTTATTTCAAATATTACACCCATCATCATACGGAAAAATGACACTGGCACGGACATGACATGTGCTATTCCCCGCACTGCTACTTTCACACAAAATGAAAACTCTGGAAAACCACGTTGATCCCATTTTTTATTTCGGTTTCCACTTTTTTGTGTTTGTCCATTTGAATGTGCCGTGATGGGACATTATTCTAGGACTAGAAGAACCCGTGGAAGCAAGCTTCCACATACGTTAGAAGGAATTGCCGTTAATTCTGTGCTATGCCCGTTAATTTGGAGGAATTTCCGTTAATTCGGAGCGATTCCCGATATTTGGGGCAACTTTGGTCTTATTCACATTCGTTCGTGTTGTTAACATTAATCCAAG
>JAQFZH010002225.1:0-17324 GCA_034695485.1 Entomobrya nivalis | reverse complement strand
AATCTTCGGGAAGAGCGCTCATGATGCAAAGCCTTCCAACAAAATAACCATAGAAAATCGTAGGAGCCCTCCTTACTGAATGCGAACATCAATACAATATGAAATTTTTTCTTTAGCATGCAATCAAGTAATGTTTAATAATATTCTTGATCAATTTAGTTTTTGAGATAAATGATCCTTCGGATTACTTTATCTTCTTAGCTTAACAATAATAATAATTGATGCAAGCAATGCCGTTGAATCGGGTTGCATAGTTACACATAGATTTTTTTTTACATATTTGCCCATTGTTTTCAGGCATAACATAATTGACTTCATGACTATGTTGACGTTATACATAATAATAACCGAAAGATTTTGTAACTTACGAATTGTAAATCAAACAATAATTTGGTCTCATTTATAATGTAGGACTTCAGATTGCTGGTAATTACAAATTTAAATTCAGCATTAAGGATATCAAGATGCTTTGTTGGAATTTCTTTTGAGGAATCTGACGACCAATTGCGTCTAAGAAATGTCAGCATAAGTGAGCCAAACTATAGAAGTAACATGGGTAGCCCATTAAAATAATTTTTCAATTAACTTTTCAATCATTTACCTGCGTAAGTATGGAGAAAGCTTCTTTGTAAGTAAAATAGTCTAGAATGCCATGAAAATGAGAACAATTTTTTTTAGCGTGCAGTGTTATTGTTCCGATTAAATCAACTTTACACATAAAGATCATTTTTTAGTTTTTTTTATTCTGTATTTAATAGAATTGAGTTGAAATGGGAAAACTTAAACAAGCTCAAAAAGTTGAGTACCGACAAGTTCCAACTGGTTAGTCTTGGCATTACTAAGGAGGCAGAGCACATTGTGACCCACATTTGACCTTATTTACCACTGTTGACCTGGTTTTTTAGGGCTGGTACCCTCCACAGCTTTGTTAGAAGTCTCCCTACGTTCCTAAAATCAAACAATATTAGTAGATTGTAACTAAAATTACAAAATTTCTCAAACCGTTTCAAGCAACTTATTTCTTTTGAATCATTAGTGACATATCACCGCAAAAAATAAATTTGTATCATATTTAGTCGCTATCAAATGCTATCAGTTTTTCTAATGTTTAAATCAGTGTTTTAATTTTTCAAATGCAAAAATAGCTTCGAAAAACGTACCTCAGGTATAGGTTTTCTCCCCTGTCCCGCATCAACAGCGATAAGTCCCACGAAGACTAACGCCAGGAACATGATTCCTTTACAGAACTTCATTGCAGTATGTTTCCCTGGAATATCAACGTCAGTTCAAGAAGCAACAAAATTAATACAAGTATTACAATACCAAGTTGAATTCTGCAACAGTTTGTATACTAAAAAGTATTATAAAATAACCTATTTACACGTAAGACATTAACACTGTAAAAATGTTTCATTAGATAGTTCGAGAACAAAGCATCATACGATAAAAATGGGTGACGCAAGTAATGTTAATAATTAGGATTGCATTTCTCATTGGCTTATGGAATTTCTCAATAATTGCTCATTGTTTCCAAGCAAATTGATTGAGACATAACGTACGGTTATGTCTCCCCCTAATGATTCATTGTTGTATTTTAGTCACGTAGCCACATATATATAGTGGAATTTAGCATGAAACCGTTTTGAAGTATATATTGATCACTTAAGGTAATTAGTGGTGTCGTTTACATGACGACATTTGATAATGCTAAAAGTTATTGATTCTTGATTAAGCCAAACGTCGCATCCTATAATAGTTTTAACGAATAAACCTAGAGTTTTTCCATAAATATATTTCCTTGTTCTAGCTTCTGTTTTTGTCATTGTCTCTTGTCAATTTTGCTTGAAATGTCATGCTTCAAGTAGCAGAAATCTGATTTTAATTTAATTTGATTTGGAATCCAAAATTTGAAGGATTTTAGTTGTGTTGGGATTTTTACCAATTTATGCATTAAAATATAATAGCAAGCATGTGAGCAACACTTGAAATAATTAACACCTACCCAAACATTTTTTTCATGTTGAACCAAAATGAACTATTTGGTTTGCAATGGACGAATAGCACCTTAAAGGGTCATGCCTGGTCTTTGAAATACGATTCTAAATTTATATTTTATCTTAAGTTTGAAAGTAGGACTTCCTGAATGGTTTGATTTATGTTCAAAGAAATCGAGCTGCAATTTGAAATATTTACAGCAATTTGAGTTGAATGCTTCAGCCTACTTTTATCGAAAAGTTACTTAATTTTTCATACGTAGTCTTTTGCTCATAATTCTTAGGTATATGTCTGCCCGCGAAATAAAGAAATTGCCTTTCGCGTGTGATTGGGAAAGTTTACAAATTGCAATATTTACAAGTAACCAGTTTGTAAAAAAATACAAGCAAAAAGAACGCAACTAACATTCCTTACCCAACACTTAATAAATATTGCACACATCCACTCATTTATGTATCAACATTTAAAAATGATCCAATTAATAAGATATTTTTTCAATATGAATTGAATAAATTATGCTCATGATAATATTGTAATCTGATTTGTCTTTGACACCTTCACCAAGTTTTGCATATTAGTAGTAAGTTTTCAATCAGCACATATACAGGATTTTTTTAAAGTATATTTCAACTTCGTGAAAATTTATCATAAATACCACGTAGTGTTTTGTATAAATTTCATTATTAAGCATTTTTAACGACCATTAGTTAAAAATATGTTGGGATTGACGACAAAGTACCCATGCCTTTAGCAATAAAACATTTAAATAATTATGCTTTATACTTACTACTCAATAATCAATTTTCCAAGAATATTATAAAAAACCACACGTGCTTGTTTACCTGTTCGTTCAAATGACTTGGAATAACTCACAAAAGCACTAATGCCTTATGTCGTGTTCTAATGTTGCTATGTAAAACCAAAAAAAACTATTCTGGTATTTTCCAGACATTTGGTATGTCTATTTCAATATGTGAAGCCAACGTTGAACGTCCTATTTTAAAATATGTATACATTTGGATAAAGTGTAATACGCATTACAGGCAATGTACTATACCAATACACTTAATGGCATTTCTGCCTTCAGGTAGACATGGTTCAATAAAGTGTATTAGATTTGATTATACATCCCATATGTATTGTTTATTGGAAAATTAATCTGAATAATTTATGATACATATTTTCCCCTGTATATCTCGCCTGTAGTAAAGTGAGATAAAAATGAATTACAAACTGTTTTAAAAAATCAATGTAAAATATGCTCAAGCTATTCCAACAAACTAGTACACATTCCATATACAAATATTAAACAAGCATTAAATGACGCTGCCGTACAACAAAACAATATAAAGTGAACCAAATAAAAATCAAAATAATTTGCCTTTGTGTTTATCTAAAGATAACAAAATTGGTTTGCTTCGTGTTTGTGGAATTAGATTAAAGCTCAAGAAATACATATGTAAATATCTTTTATCTTTTATCTGAGAAAAATAGAGAGGTCTTCATCACAAGAAACATTCTTATATCTAGGCATCTCACTCGAAACTATTAGAATTTTTACTATACGCAAAACAATACAGTCCTTTTTGCTCAAATAAGCTATAACACAACATAGTTTTTACGACTAGTTTAAGATTTAAATACTACCGATTTGTTTAAATTTTTAAAAACAGAGCAAATTTTCTTGAGCTTGTAAAAACGTCACACAATTTTGTCAACAGTTTGACATCGTCAATAATCAAAACAAAATATACGAGTCTGTTTTTCAATATTTCTTAGTGATTCAAAACTTGCTTGAAATACATTTTCTTTGAGTATCGTTACGTAAAACTAAAAACCTTAATGACTAATATTTCATCTACACAATAAAATCCATTACACTCAAGTGTTAAATTAAAAGTTGAGAACGAAAGTCAATCGATCTAAATACCTATCGTATTGTCGTAAGGACCTGAACCTGAACTATCCAAAGGAACATAACTTGTATCCCAAAGACAAATTTCAGAAAACGTCACAAGAATGAATTTTTCAGGTTTACGTATTTCAGTGCTAAGTTTCTTCGTAGGTATGGTAGTAGTAAGTCTGTGCTTTGGTAGAAAGATTAATTACACCCTTACCACCAAATTGTTGAGTACAACGTCTTTGTCGGATCCGTTTGTGAATTCTATTTTCGAGCGGTGGCACTTTGATCACCATGTAGTTCGGGCGTTCAAAAACTACCTGAATGATATCGAATCTAAGCCATTCATACGAAGAGTGCACAAAACTGTGACAAACTTGTACTCAGCCCTCAAACACTTTATGGACGACAAATGTCTTATTGTTGTTAACAATTTTGAAAGTGCAGATATAAATCCAACCATTGAGTTTCCTTTAATTCTCAGACAATTTGAATTAGCAGTTAGTCGTGTTGAATATTTTAACTGGTATAATTATTCCGATATGAGAACTTTATGGGTCCCAAAAGAAATGATTTCGAAACTGAATGGGAATTTTTCCGTTGACTACATACCAAGCATAGGTGATTGTTCACCATTAAAATACCTGTGCTCACTATGGCCAGTAGGTCCAAAAAATTACAAATGTCTTGGCCCAAAATCTTTTCTGTTAAATTTGTTATCAAGGCCGTGGCAGTGTGAAGTAAAAGTCGATTTATTTATGCCTGATAGCTTAACTCGTTTTGGGAAACATACGGAAACTTTCGATATAATGGTAAATGGACCAAGTCGATCTAAAGTTTTGCCAAATTTGAGGCAACAAGTACACATATTAGTAAATACAAAATCGGATATAAATGATTACAATTGTTGGATAATAGCCGCGTGGACTATTAAACGGGATTTTGACGGTCACAATGATCCAATAGATAATCACGTACAAATTACAGGTCACGTTGGATGCAAATTTTACAAAATACGATCACATTTTGAGTGTAATATAGAAAAATTCAATCTAATATATCCTTGCCCGAAATGCGAAAAATATGTAAATGTTTACCCTTTGAAACTGGAACATCTTTCATACTACTACATAAACGTTTTAGAAGACGATCAAAAATTCGTGGCTTATCCGGCAAGTTCGTGGGATACTCGTGCAACGCGTTCGTTACACAAACGCTTTGAGAAATACCTCATCAGAGGTTCGGAACTCATCAAATTTCCACTGAAAAGTTTGCAAATGTTTAAAGTCAAGTTTACTGACAAATTGGAAATGCTTGGGTTTGGATACGCATCTATATTTCGAAGCTTCATGGGAAATATAAGCAGTCATCCATCCGCAACATACCAAGATCCAGAGTTTGAATATTTTACACAATATCTCAAAAGGTCTGCTTCAACTTATGATGGGTATGTGGATTTCAATAACGCAATGCATTTAAAGTACTCATTTGGAAGAACTCACTTTGTCAGCTGTGGCACACGTGGAATCGAGCCTTTTGCATTTCACCAATTTATATCTGTTTTTGAGTGGAAGGTTTGGGTTTTGATACTAATCTCCATGGCTTTTGTGTCTTTAACTATTGCATTGCTGCACAGAAAAAGGTCAAAATTTCTTGGAATACAGATGGGCGCTTTGAGCATGTGTAGAGTATTGATGGAACAAGGTGACCCATTTCCGTCAAGCTTTGACAAAGACATGAAAATGAGATTCATAATGAGTGGAACACTTATCTCGGCTATAGTACTCAGTAATTCTTGTAAAAGCGAAAACGTCTACAACATTGTCTTACCAAGGAAACAGCTTTCGTATCATTCTCTGGACGAGCTGTTTGAGGACAATTATACTCTTTACAACAGATACAAAAGTGTTCACTATGATTTCTGGCCGGACAGAAGTTATTGTAAATCTTCTTTGGAACAAGATATGTTTTCAGTTTGGATGTGTAAAAATAGCAGCTTTGGTGTCCATAGTATTTCTGACTTTTATGGCTACGAACAAAAGTCGGTACCCGAACTTACAAAACTTTTTAATTACACCCGGATTCATCCTAGGGAACTAGAAGCCATTATAGGACCAATAAAAATGTTAGATGATTTGCTAAAAGCTGGTTTCTTAAATGAAAATAATGGTAAAAAAGTTGCACATGGAAGGGGTCTGCAGGACCGTTTTCTCGATAAACAAGAGGATTTGATAAGAAACAGTTTAAACAATTGTAACAAAACTGCCTGGGTGCTTCCAGACTACTTAGCCCAAACGTTGCACAGATCTCTGAAAAAGTCTGGAAAACATTCCGATGTTAGCAGTACGGCATACACTAATCCCACATTTCAGTTTGTGTTTTATAAGGCATATGTACCATCTTCAATTCTTAAACGATTTTCATGGATGGCAACTAATGGTTTATACGAGTGGTGGCCCAATTTTATTAACAGAACTGGCATCATTCTGGGTGGTGAACATATTGTCCCTCCCACACCCAATATGTCGGGAAATATTGTTGTAGTGTTTTGGCTTTTGGGTGGAGGATTATCCCTGGCAATAACTTGTTGGGTGTTTGAAATGTGGAAACGAATTGTATTGGCCGTCATATTTGTGCATAAATTTTCTGTTGCTAAACTACAAATCATGGTATTTCGGATTGTCGGTTCCAACAAACGATCTTACGGAAATGTCGTAATAATGGTTCAACAAAATACTTAGAAAACAACGTTTAAATGTATTCCATGGGTTGTTAGTAAATATTAAAGCTTGATTCTATGAGTTGTAATTTTTTTAAAGTTAAAAAGAAGTAAAGATCAATACATAATTACGAAAGAAGTTTAAAAACTTAAAAGAATCCTAGCCAAAAAAGTGTTGAATTGTATCTGAAAAGATGTTAAAAATGTCTAAATTAAGTTTGGGAAATCGGATATACTTATATTGTGTGAAAACACCTGCCGTGAATCTGCTCAAGACGTTAGTATAAAACTGCACAGATAAAAATTGGATGACGTAAACTGCGTATTTTTAAATATTCATCGAGTGAAAAGTTAAGTATCGTCGTAATCTGTAGATTGGATTTTCTACGTTATGCGATAGCACTGGTCTGTGTACAGTGCATTACATTTATGCATTCATGTATATTGCTATATGTTGTTTTTGTCATTACATTGTCTGCATGAACTAAAAAGATATATCTTTAAAAAACGAGCCTTTAAATGTCATTATGTAGATAAAGATTAAAATAAGGAAGCTCTAAAGTATACCAATTCAATATTATACCTAAAATCTGACATAATAGCTTTAAAATTTAGCAATAATCCCCAAAAAAAAGTATTCGAGATAGTCACAAAAAATATTCATATTAATTTTTAGAATATGTGTCAAACATGCAGGCAGAAATTCTATGGCGGGATATAAGCGACTTAGTACTCCACACTATCGTCCGAAGTTTCAGACATCGATATAGTCCTGTTCAAAATGACTAGAATTCTTCATTGTTGGGTTTCGGGGAATACCAATGACGAAATGAGAGAATTTGGAAACTTAAACGTTTGTTTTATTTTTCTCATTTTACCCCTTCAGGACTACGGAAAAGGTGAAGGGAGTAGTCATCAAAAACAAAAGTTGTCAGACCATTAATTTTATCTCACTATTCAATTCATTGCTTCCTGGAACCACAAGTAACTCCAATTGTATTTAAATATCTCATTAGACAGCTCTCTTCATAAGCGAACCAATTTTATTTTCAAGGATAACATATCATGCAAATCTTAATGAGGTTCTTATATGACTACATATTACGTGAGCATGTGGAATTACATGTAAAAAGTTTAGTATTAGGGTTATCCATATAGATACATATTTTCCTACAACAAGAGTTCTCACGAAGCCGCTGCTGTATTAAAAACAAACTTGAATTGGTTTAGATTTTGACAATTTACCCTTTTCATTTATCCAGTTTGTATCTGTTTTTGAGTGGGAGGTGTGGCTCGTTCTACCAATATCCATTGTTCTAATATCTACTGCCATTGTTTGTTTGCATGAAAGCGGTGGCAGATCCACTGGAATGACGACAGACATTTTGAGCATTTGTAAAGTTTTGATGGAGCAAGGGGACCCCTTTCGAGCCAATTTCGACAATGATAAGAAAATGAAATTTTTGATGTGTGGAACATTTTTATCAGCTTTAGTAATCAGCAATGCCTTTAAAAGTGAGAACGTTTACAAAATTGTTTTGCCTCGTAAACTGGTTTCGTATCATAATATTGACGAACTGATACAAGACAATATTACTATTTACGCGCGAATAGAAGCATCATTCTATATACCACGAGGTTCGGAAGCATGACTTTTTTGTTGAAACAAAAGATGACATCAGATTTAGTAACATGCTCACTGTCCACGGTTCAATAGAAACACAATACATTCCCAAAACTACACAAGATTTTAAAAAACTTGCAGGACACTCTCGACTTCATCCTTTGGCATCAAAAGCGCCTTTTGATATTGTGAGGAATTTAGCAGATTTGCAGAAAGCTGGTGTCATGAATGAAATTGCTATTTCGAAGCTTGCATATGGAGAGGTTTTACCAGAACATTTTTACAATACACAGTAAGATGTGATTAAAAGCGATTTGAATAACTACAGCAAAACTGCATGGGTAATTCCAATTTACTTGGCCCAGATTTCACACAGATTACTCAAAAACTCTGGAAAACATTATGACGTTGGCAGTGATGCGTACACAAATCCCACAATAAGTTTGATATATTTTCAGTCATATTTAAATTCTTCGCTGCTTAAACGGTATTCATGGATTCCAACAAACGGTTTAACTGTATGGTGGCCCAAATTTATAAATAAAACTGGCATCGGTCTAGGTGGTGAATTTGTTTACCCTCCAAGACCTAACATGTCAGGAAACATTCTTGTGGTTTTTTCAATATTGGGTGGTGGTTTGTCAATCGCAATAGCAAGCATGATTATTGAAATGTGGAGGAAAATTACATTGTGCACCATATTAATATACAAGTTTTGTGTTACAAATTTACAAAACATGATATTTTTGATTGCCCGTTTCAACGTTAATATTTACGGTAATAATATACTTAGATCAAAATCTCGACATTCTTGAAAAGAATATATTTTAGGTCTTTAAGGGGACCTTTGTTCATTTAATATATTTTGGGACATTAAATGTTTTAATAGGGATATCTTTCTTGAGTGCTTTGCTGTTTTTTTACACGGGAAGTAAGTGACAATCAATAAGTGTTTTTTTCTAATTGGTGTTTTCAACTGTTTCGTGATATTTAATTGTATAAAGAAATCCTAGGAAAGAAAATTGATTCGAACCATATTTATACAAACATTTAATGAAAAATCTCCGAAACCCGTACTAAAAAATGGAGATGAGAAATAAAATCACTGTAAGCGTTGTGCCAACAAAAGTGGCAATTCATTAATTTGTAAAAATTGAATATTCTAAACAACAACATTTAATCGTAGCACATACTAGTTAAATAGTTCATTGCTTCGAAGGAATGTAATTTAACTCCAGTTTCGCCGTATAAAAAAATCATTTAAAGATATAAATCTTTAATGAAATAACCTACATGAAATTGCTATGATTTTTGCTTTCGGAAATGATTATGGCATTCGTTTAATTGTTAAAAATTTATATCGATGAAACCAATTTGTAATTGTAATTAATTTGTAATAAACTAAAAACAATTCTTTGGTTTTTTTGTGACAAACACGTAAAAACGAACGAATACTAATTCAGGTGTCAAAAAAATATTTCGAACTATAATGCCAGTAGTAAAGTAAAAATGTTCGACTGTGTATTCTGTGAAAACCCATTTATTCCAAAAAAACCAACTTGTGTACTCTGTAACACTTTGTTTCGGTGGCAACGGTAAAATGGTTAACGGCTAGCTAAAACCCTAACTCTCCAATCCAATTAACTCTCAAAATGTTATCAATGCTCTCACCCCAGGTGATGATGATGATCACTGATGAATGACTAAATGTCTTGCTATGTGGATGCATGAATCTCGGTCGCGGTTCGTCATCTACTAATGCAAATGTCAGAACAGTCACTAATTAATAAACGGTAATAACTACTTAATCATTAAAGCTTAATTTAACATGAACCATTTTATTATTCGAAACTCTGAAATCAATTACACAGAAAATAAGAAAATGAAATGACTGTTGCTGTTTCTACTCTTGTCTACCAGAATCGCTAAACTAGACTGGCCTGGGGAATAATCTGCTGGTGTAGTCGGCTGAGTTGATGATTTTCACTTTCAGCATCAAGCAACTTGCCTCGTGGTTAATATATATATAGTGTGGCGCATATATGGGGATAAAGGAACGGATCCAAGTCGGGGGCTACTTGCGAACGTGACAACTCATTATTTAAGTTACACGTACTCGTGAGAAATCTGTCTTTTGTAACTTTTGTGAAAATACTTTTACAATACTTCATGATTTAAAATGTCGGATTTTAATTCATACTTTGAAGAAAAGCCACATACATGCTCGAATTTCATTATGAGCTTTTCTGATAAGTCTGCTTCTACGCGACACAAGTCTGTACACCGAAAGACTAGCCAACATGAATGCATTTTATGTGGCAAATATTTTTCAATTGTGTCGCATAATGAATCACTAATTTAGCTATCTGAAATTTAAGCTACTTGTGGTTTTCATTTGCATTATTTCTGGAAGTATTGGTGCAAGTTTTGAACAATCATAATTTTGATGAACAATCAGTGTCACTGAAAAAAGAGCATTTTTTCACATATTTTAATCATTTTAATAAAGTCAGAATCGCTCTCATGAAAGGCGTGGTCATTCGCTTATTTTTTCACACATTGTACCACGATTCCCAACAATGCGCCTTAAACGTGGCTAACAACCATTTGTGAAAAAAAGATTTCGTAAATGTATTTTTCCTCAAAAAAAGTATTAATTATCAATGCATTAACACCATTCGCACTTCAATTTAAATTCGTCATCTATATTATTCCAAAGCATGGTATGTTATTATTTTATCCTTACCTGTCAAAATTTTTAGCGGAGCCAGACTAAACAGCAGCAAAAGAAATGGCGCCCCGCTTGCACTTTTAACAAAAAGGAAAGAAAATGTTCACGTTAAAAATTTCTGTATTATGTATTCACAGATACATCAATGGAAAAATATGATTGTTCGAGTTTAGTTTCATTCCTCAGTGATTGGAATGAGGGCAGTAATTAAAACAACAATGAACAAAAACCACTTCATCTTGCAATTGTTGTGGGTTTTTAGGTGTTTATTCAGTTGTTCACAGTAAGCAGAAAAAACAACTCTGATACCAAATATATTTCAGGTAAGCTATTCTATGCCCAAATTATCCGATGTCATGAAATGAAAATAAGAAATTGTCACGGGAACATTAAATATGATTCATAAACTTTACGAATAACGCGAAAACGATCAAAACTAATACACATAATGATTTCATGTTAAACGTCGCAGTTGGCGAAAAACATGGGATGTGAAATGGAAATTGGGTTATGTGTTGAAATTTAATCAGAAGAACAATCTTGATATATTTTGCACACAATAGCTCATAAACGCCATAATAAATCAAAGACAACATCTTTGCAGATTCTTATCAACTATTCAAAAGTTGTAAACTTCGCAATAACAATGGAGTATGATAGCAACACATATTTCCTCATTTGATATTACGATTAAAGCCAGTTGCTATGAATCTTCATGAGATAAATTTGCTATAAAAAGCGATTCTCTGCACTAGTTTTGGTATCAGAGTTGATTATTCCGCTTACTGTGAACAGCAAAGCTGAAGAAACACCTAAATTTCCACAAATATTAAACATGAAGCTCTTCTTGTGTATAACAGTTTTAACATCCGCCCTGTTAGCTTTCTCTGAAGTATTAACGAAAATAAAACTGTTACATTGATCATTCTTACTCTGAGCGTGATGGTACGCAGATACGTTTAATCTTTTATTTCTTTCGCCTAGGGGGCTCCTGGTGTGGCGTCTGCTTCGGCTGCTGCTGCTAATTCGGGCGGTGGAAGGTCCAGTGCAGCATCTGCTGCTACCGCTAATAGGCAAGTCTAAACAAAATTATCTAAATATATTAATGACTTATACGAAATTGTATATAAGTTGTCAACAGCTGTCAACATAAATTAAAAATTCTTTGTATTTTATTGTAAATACTTAGAAACGCGCCGGCTAAATTCATCTCAACTTATGGCTGGGAAAATGAGAGAGGGAGATAAGACTTTAACTTTCAGATGAATTCCGGGTACAAAAAGAAGAATTTCAATTACACATGTCTGATAACTTAAGCGAATGGAATTGATCTGCGATAGTTAAATAATTGTCCGTTTGATCTCTTCTTTTACGAGTTAAGGAAAAAATTAAGAAATGAATTCGTATATATTAAAAAATTGATTTTCGCAATACTTGAAAAATAATACTTCTCCGTATTTGTCAAAATTTCTATCCATTCACTATCGATAAACGACCAAAATCTATTTTCATCTCTTCAAAGTTTTAAAGTACCATTTCTCATGTTTAACCTACAGGTAATCTGTTTTTCATCTGCACTGATAGGATGAGTAGAATGTCTGTATTAAACGACGTTTATGACACTCTTAATTATTTGGGAATGTTACTACATGAGAATAATTGAAACAACTTCAATGGTAAGAGGAAAATAATTCAGGGAGTTTAGAAATCAATCATGTCCGAAGTTTTAATGCTGGAAATATTTTTTCTTCTTTTTACATTGAATAAAGTGTCATCTTTTATTTTACTGTATTAACCACATTTGGAAAAAATCAAACTATGTACATTTTCCATAAATAAATAAAACTGTCAAGAATAAATTAAGTAATAGATTGTTAGGTACCTTTATTTTAATGCAAAACAAGTGTTAACAATAGATTTGCACTCGGTACTCATTTGATGTAAAAAGATACACAGAACGCAAGTTGTTGGAAGCTCTCCTTATAAAAAAAGCGATAAAGGACCGCGTCCCCACAATGAACCGTAAGGAGGAGGAAGGTCGCACTTGGATACCCACGTTTTGGGATTCATTATTTTTTGAATTATTCAAAAATAAATTTTGAAGTGATGTACGTTAGTTAATTTTAGTCTCTAAATATAATTTGCCCCTGAAGAGGATTCTATTAAGAATCGAAACGTAGGCATCTTGATAATAAAAATTTATCTCGTTTAAAACACGCTGTTTCCTAAATATTATTTTTTACATAAAACAAATGTTGTCTTAGTATATAAAAGGAAATCTAAAGTAAAAAGTAACGCTTCATATATTAATACAATAATGTATTTTATTAAAGTTTAAATTTGTGTTTGGATGCATTTCATTGCACCAAACCGTATTTGTTGAGTATCCACAAACAAGCTTAGTTATTCGTTAGATTCGAGTTAACTTCTTCGGCAACTTGATAAATTCACTTTTTACCGAAGAATAATATATTTTCAGAAACGCTTATTTTGGTGTGGAAATCTTAATTAAAATATTTACATAACCAATTATAAGTATACATGTTCCTCACTAAAATACTTTAAACCACGACAAGCTAACATACGTTCCAACAATTAATTGGAGTTCGCTGAATATCTATCGGACTTTGGATATCTATCTATCGAAAATCGCTTGTCACACAAGTTGCATTGGACGTACTTTATTGAAAAAGGACCACATTAATATGCATTTGTAAATTAGAATTTTGCACGAATGAATGTCAACTCATGTCTTGAATTAAAGCCTTACAATTTGAAATGTGTATTCCGTTTTCATTTGGCATTTTCACAACTTTCTGTCTTCAATGGTTTCTTAAACACAGCGCAGAATCAGTACAAATCTTACTTCCTTATTTATGGGTCGCCAGATGTCTTTTCAAGCTGCTGTTTTGTGCGAAAGCAGAGGAACACTTTTGGCATTTATACGGCTTTTCGCCAGTTTGTACTCTCACATGTTCCTTTAGATTACTTCAGTAAGGAAAAGCAGCAACGCATTGTTGGTACTTGAATGGCTTTTCACCTGTATGAACTCGCATATGGCGAACTAATTCAACGTTGGTGCAAAATTGCTTGAAACACAAATTGCACGTGTGCTCCTTGATTCTTAAGTGAACTGCTTTTACATGATTTTGCAAGTTGCCTTTTTCAGCAAAGGATTTGCAGCATGTTTCACACTTGTAAGATTTTAAACCGCTGTGCAGTTGAATATGTTGCTTTAAATTATACTTGTTCGTAAACTTGCTATGGCATACTTGACAACTATAACGTGCAAGACCACTGTGTGAAATTGCATGCCTGTTGAGATGATTCTGAAGTGCAAATGATTTACTGCAAATAACACACCGAAATGGTTTCTCTCCGGTATGTATCTGAATGTGTCCTTTCAAAGCAGTAGCCGATGCCAGAAACCGTTGACATAAGTTACATTTATAAGGCGTTTCCGTTTGATGTGTATTGAAGTGACTTACTAATTCTGAGTTGCAGGTTCATCCAGACTTTCGTGGCAGCAGCTCTGCGACCTCCTCTACTCTCTCTCGTGACCTTGTCGAGAAAGCTTAGATAAACTTGCAACTTTTCCACGCCAACTGTCCTGTGTTCACTTTCTGTCGTGCAGTTCAGTGCACTGAAGTACTACCTTGCTATGTTATTCTCATATGGCCATGTTGCCCTGCTTGTGCGTGCATGCAAATCCAAAGTCAAAAGTCGACTCTTTTTAATTTTAGTTTAATAGTATACTTTAATTGTTTTTTATTTATTTATTTTAATTTAACAGTTTATCAATCAAAGGACTTAATTTAATAAAAAATATATATATTTATTTTTATACATTAAAAAAAACAATTTGTTTTATTTATTTGTTTGATAATTTTGACAACTCGAATTATAATTGCTAACCATTTGTTTAAAAAAATAACTGATTTAATTGAATTCACACATAGTTTCATAATAAATTTGACTTCACTCAGGACGGATCTATTCATCGGTCTCGTACACAAAATACAAGTACTCTTGCCTATTGAAGCTGTAGTTAAAATAAAATTAAAACTGGTTGTAGTGGAGTAGCTTGACCATTGCAATAACAGGAATTTCGGAAAAGGATATGAAAGTCTGGAATTGTAAAATAAGGAAATATTTAAAATAGTAAAACTTGACTTGGCCTGGCTTGTATCTTTGGTAATTCTTGAAGCTCAGTTAACTTTTATCCTGTAAAGCTACATTTAAATGTTTATTTTGAAAGTGAAAAATACTTCTCCTCAAGTTATTGTTGAAAAAGCGTTCAAAAGAAGCTACTAATTAATATGCATACCTAAATGAATCATTTCTTAATAAGCATATCTCTCTTTGACATATTATACAGACTAGTTACTTACAAGTTTTATAAGAACTCATTAATTGCTGAGCGAATACGTAACTTAAATTTCTGTATGATGTGTCAGAATATCATAGCTAACCATACCAAAAAAATAATTTATTTGCTATCATATCATGCTCATCTTAATGAGATTCTCATATAACAACATTTTACATAAAGGTTCAAATTGCGCCGTAAAAATTAATGATATCTCTTTCCTTATGCTGAATGTACTTAAGAAACCAAGTTATACAACGCTATTGTATACCCTCTACGAAAGACACAGTAAAGCAGTTCAACTCGAAGAAAGACCAAAATAAGCTTCTATAGTCGCCACAGTATTCAAAATTTACCCAGACAAGTATATGTTTCCAGTGAAATGTTGTTTTCGAATTATATAACAAAAATTAAACGGCATATTCCCATTCTTGCCGATTAAGAGTAGCCATTCTACGCAAAAATATTTCACTCTCACTATTTCAAAAGTAGTAGACACCATGTTTACCTCAGTCAGTCATCAAGCAACACAGTTCATAAAGGATTAAATCCTGATAGAATACAAGCGAATTATAACTGAACGGATTTGAGTTAACAGACAAACAAAACTTTGTTAATGTTGAAAAGACAGAAAGTTGCCAACAGTGAAATTCAGAGCTGTTCTGCCATTTAATATTTCCTAGGAATTTCAACTTCTGTTCAAAACACTGAATTAAATGCATATGGTTAAAGTAAAAAATTGTGGTTAGATATTTTTTGATTACTTATTGTTATAAATATTGTTGGTTCCGTGGAGATTTTTGTTGCTGTGGAGATAAAAGTAACTATGGAAACCTTAAAGGATTTAAAAATCTTCATCCTGTTGTGAAGTGACGAGTTTGCAGTAAAATTTAATCTTAATTATATCAAATTGATTTTACAAGGAAAACTTATACACGGAAACAAATATTAAGTTTTTCGGAACCCGAAATTTCTTTTTAAAGGCTTTTTAAAAGAAAAGCTGTACCAAATAAAGGTTTTTAGTGTGACATGTCCTTGTAAGCACTACATAAATCATAAAATACCAATCAAAAGATTGTTTGATTAATTTTTGTGCTCATAATCAAGCTAATTGTGTAATATATGAGTTTCCTATATTAACAGTCGTTTAAAGTAATCCATCCTATACAACTCAATTTTAGACATTTTATGAATAGCAAATATAAGTGTGTAGTAAGCCGAATTGACAAACTAACAAGGTCCAAAGAGCAAAGTCTTTGAGGCACTTGACATGAATGTTTTGTTTATAATTCAGTACCTTGATTGATTGCCAAAAAAATACATAAATTCTGGAAATACTGAACCCAACCAAAAGAATATATATCTATTCAACCGTGAATGTATTGCTTAACTCCACTCAACATTTTACTCAAATGAATCTACTCCAACAATCACTAAAAAAGAGAAAATTAAATTAGACTGAATTATATTGGTGCAATGTACCATAAAAACACCTTTAACCATTTAGAAATAAACATTTAGTGGCGAGGGTAACAGTTTGTCGAAGCAAGTCGTCAGAGCAGAACTAGAATAAAAGTATTTAATATTTCTTGGAAGTCCGAAATATCCAAAAAGAATACCTGGAATTCTGGGGTAAAATAAAAATCAATATACCATTTATATTATCCAATCTATACAATCGATTCTGGGCAAACGTTTAAATAACTGATAGCGGAAAATACTCGATCGATCTACTGATTTAACGTATCGCCGTTAGAAGAAGATCAGCCGTTAGAAAAACAAAAGGTTTAACCCGAAATAAAAACTGTTTTGGTGCGAACAAGGCCAACACAAAAATGGACGCTTCAACTTTGTTTAATTTACTGCTAAGTTTCCTTATAAGTTTAGCAACGGTGAACCTGTCCAGTGCAATAAGAGTTAAATACACTCTTAAGACAAAATTGTTGAATGCGATGTCATTATCACATCCATTTGTAAAAGACTATT
>JAQFZH010002224.1:0-17325 GCA_034695485.1 Entomobrya nivalis | reverse complement strand
AAAAGGAAGTCACATTCTTTCGCCGCTTGCAATTTGCTCTGCTATTTTCCTCCAGTCAAAAAAGAACGGGAATGTAAAGCAATGTCAAGAGTTACTCTCATCGTCATTCATGACATTTTTCTAACAGAAAAGCCATTCTAATCACAACGATGAGGATTTCGCTCTCGTCAAACACAAAAAGAAGGATTAAGCTATCTTGTGGTGCTGCTCATGCTGAACAACTTGAGCATGGTCAACTTTTTATACCCAAAGTGGAGAAAGGGTTTTGACAAAAATGTCATTATGCTTTTATAAATTTTCTGCTCGTTTTCTCTTGTTGGAAAACAACAGCCGCAACAACTTTGAACGTTTGAACTTTTTCTTTACTTCAGCTTCCATCCTGCTGCTGATGAAATTACTTGTTACTTTCGTTATATAATTATATCTCAAAACTGAATTTAGTTTCCTACTTTTTCCCGTACCAGCAGCGGCAAAGGTTTTGATCTCCTCATCAATTTAGATGGACATTTTAAAAATAAAATTGTTGTGGTTGGTTTGTTAGTTGGGAGAAAGCAACGCATTGGGAGAGTGAGGAAGATCCCCTTTTACGTATTCATTTGATCATGGTCTCCATGATCACTTAATATGATTATTATCATGGTATACGTTACGTATGTATGCATATATATTACGGTACTTAGCTCTCTATATATTAATATTATTATGTAATGTAGCGATGTACAGGTCAAAATGTCACATATTCTCCCATTTTCATTTAATTTTATCATTAGTGCCATCAGTAGCAGCAGCAACAACAGAGGCTTGACTTGATTTGAATCTGTGTACGCTATCTACCTACCTATATTACACACACACAGCAATACAATACCCAGGATATTATTATTATTACAATTCTTGTTATTGTCCTTGCTCCTATCATCATTATGATCATCATGTGTGCATTGTCCTTTCTCTCTCTCTCTTCGCTTCGTCCTCCTTTTGTCTTGTACATTTATTAACCTTACTTGACTTAATTCTTTCACTTACAAGCACCGCTGCCACCACCACCACCAAAACTACTACGACTGCAAACACCGCCACACACACTCACGGGAAAAAAACTACGTCGAATCTGCACAGCAACACATGAAAATTCCATTATTTGTTCTCGAGTACACAGCGACATTCTTCCCTTTTTACTTAATAAAAGTTTCCCCCCTCTTGTTATTATTATTCCTCTTCATCATCTTTCTCCATCTCCTACTCTGTTGCTGGTCCTTCTTTTGTGGATTTTCTCTTTCTTCTTCATCCGTCCCTCCCTCTCTTTACTTTACGCACACACATCTCCTTATAAATACCTTACACACTCAATAATGATGCGATGCATTTACTATTATCTTGATGTTTGTTTGCCTTTTGCCAGCTCTGACTACATCACACTACCCCGTTTGTCATATTAAAGCTCCTTGTGAATAAAATGAAAATTTTCTTATGCATGCGGAAAAAAGACACAGGGGTGCAAAAGTGCAATGATAAGACAGACATGTACATATATTTCTCTGTATGTTTGTATATTTTTAGACAAATAAAAATTATGTGATCACAGTCAGCCAAGTCAGTTTGGTTGCACTACATCATCATCATCATCATCATCACAAAACTTACTTTATTCAAAGACAGGGAGAAACACAAGGGAGCATAAGAAAAACACGCTGTTGCATTTTCTCTCTCAGTCTCTCAGCATACAAGATATATTCTCGGGGGAAAGGGGGAATAATAATGTGAGGAAAATGCGAGTTTATCAAGATGTTGTGATGTGCTTTGTGAGATGTAAAGAGACAACATTTTCTCTTTAAACAGTTTGTGATCTGTTTTCTCCTTATTTTGACTAAAAGGCTTGGGTACGTACGTTACGTACATGTTCTTTTACAGCAACATAAAAATGTAGTTTCCCTGTTTCAACTTTATTTCATTATTTGAGATTTCTTCAATTTCTTTTCATATTTTTGCCTTTTTGATACCATACATGTTATATTTTTTTAACATAATTTTTCTAACAATGTTTAAATTTATTCTAAAAAAGCACAAAAATACACGGCTAATTATTGTGAGTAGCAGTTATATTTAAACGCAAAGTTGTTTATATTTTTATTATTTTGTAACAAAGTGAACAAGCTGTATCCAACTGAGAAGAAAACAGTAAAATAAAAAAGTTTCAACTACAACTGATTGGAATGAAGACACTTCCGCCACTCCTTTTCTTTATTTTTACACTTTTCTGGGATCCCAGTTTGAACAAAAAGCCACTTTAATAAAAAATAATACCAATGAAACGAAAGGAAAATGAAAACCTTGTGTGTGCCTGTGTCTGTAAGGGGGAAAAGGACATATCTAATGTGCATCTACATATAATATACATACACATACATACATACGTGAAGCTTTGTTTATTTTATTAGACTTGTATGAATATGAAAGAAAAAGAAAAAAACATTGTCCTCGACTTTTTATATAGTTGTTGTTGCTGCTGTAATAATTACTTAATGAATTTTTTATTGTTCTTCTTTTGTTGTTGTTGTTGTTCTCACTTTTTTTCTGTTTCTTTGCTAATAAAATTAATGTTTTACACATGTTGTCGTGCAAAACTATTTCAAGTAAGGAAGTATGACAAGAAAGCATCTGTTCTCTCTTCACTCAACTTTGTAAAGAGATTGGTAAAAGGAGACAAAGAAAAAACGGGTTATTTTTACAAGTTTTCTTCTTTAGTTCCATTCCATTACGACAACACCACCACCAGCAGCAGTTTCCATATTACATTACATTTCTTACCTATACGGTATGCAAGATGCGAATCCTCCAACCACTTCAAAATCTTATCTTAGACTTATCTCGTATATAGGTATATAATATACTGACGCATGGTTATCGTATGTTATTTTCTCAATGTTTAAATAAAAAAAGAAAGTCATAATATGATTACATTTTTTCAATCAAAGTGGTCGAAGATTAAAGACAAATGGTTCACTGCTTCTTGCTATGTATAATTGAACTGCAGACAGCGTAAAATTTAAACAATAAGATGTTTTTTACCAACATTTATTTTAATCATGAAAAATATTCAGATAATTATTATCAGCACATTTAAAAACCACTACTTATTTCTGAAGATTGTATGGTCATAGTTTTTAAATATCCCAATTCAATCCTGTCAATGTCCTTTGTCTTTTCCACTTTGGAATTTGGGTGAATAATACCGAACAGCTGGATTATGTTCAGGAGGCGGATCTGTATACTGATATGGTTCGAAAACCTCTTCATCTCCAAGCATCCATCTAGTATTACGAGAGGGGGTTATGTATTCATCCAGCAACCCACCCCATGAAAAATCTCCAACACCTTTTGAGCGACTCTGGTCGTTGTTGACACATGCGAAGACAGGTTGTTGTGACTGTACTACTGTTAAATTCAAATGACAACAAATTTAAGTATTTAAAAAGGTTTGAATAAATGAGAAGTCTATTTATTGATAAACTGTTTCTTACATAAAACAATCAAAACAGTAATGATGGTCCTAGCCTTGAAACTTTCTATCATCATCGAAAAGCACTTGGTTTGCTGCTGAAGAACTAATTTAGTTGCTCAATTTTTTATAACAGAGCTGAAAGCTACTTAAAGTTTGAATAGAAGTATAAACGTTTCTGAACATTTACACCTGTGAATTATTTTAAAATGGTCAGTCTTGCTTGCGCTTGAACATTTAATTGATACAAAATCTATTTGATTAACCAAACTGCAGTAAGTAACGGCAACAACTTCTTTCTGTCCACAAGAGTATTCTTTGATAGGTAACAACGTATTATGATGTGATGGCTTAAATCCATCCAATTTATAATTACGAAAATATGAAGTCAAGCTCACATAAATGGCAATGAAGCAACTTCAATAGCAATAATTCAAGGCTACCTTCAATTGTGTAGAATGTGGACTTATATAAGCATTTTGCTTATGCACATTGGAGTTAAATATTTTTCGTGTTAAAGTATGAAGTTAACATGAATTATTATTATAACTGAGTATAAAATATGCTAATTACTCAATTTGGAACTTGCTAATGTTTCTTTTCCAAAAACTAGCAATTTTTTCTCGTGTCGACGACTGAATGGCTACTTAACATTTTAGTTTGCGCTTTAAATGATGATAAAATAATTATGCTACACAAATACATCCATTAAATATATATCTGCTCCGTAATCACCACCATCTCCACATTACTTTCGAGCAATTTTTTATTGCAATATTATAAATGCGTTTCTGTATCATTATGCAAAAAAGATTACGCACAACATACCATAAGTTCTGTCTGAAGATACATGCACAGACAGTAGCAACAAGGAAAATGAATAACTTTGGCACTTATTATGATTATTATTAAATGACATTAAAACATGTGCCTCCTGTAAAATGACACAAAAACACTGGCAACTGGAAAAGTCGTACAACATGGAAAGGCGAAATGGTAGTGCTGGGTGGTGGTGTAGTGATTTCTTCATAGAAAACGAAAGGGTTATATTTATATCATATAGTACCAAGAATGAAGCATTTTATAGAAACGGAAGCTGTAGGAAAGGGTGAGGAAAATGAAATAGTTGGAACTGTTTCAAGCGGAAAATCAAAGGCTCATTCTAGCACCACTACAGCAACTACTATGACCAAACTACCACCATCATCGTCATCACCAGCAAGTAAAACACTTGGGAGGAAAATCCGAGCAATTATACAGTCGTTTGATTCAATTTCCCATATATGTAATGTAATGCAATGCCATAATAATAATTCCATGAAAAGGGTGTTCACAAAAAGCAGAAAAGCAAAAAGGAAAATGGCACATTTTGCGAACTACAGAGAGGAAGCTATTACAGATGAAGAAGTGAGGATATGTGTGTGCACTTAGTACCATGTAGAATCCTCATAAAATGTCGACTGCTTTTACATATTCTTTGCAATGTTGTTCCTACCACTTATGAATGTTAGTTTTTCAATGAAAATGAACGTATGCATGTCCTTTTTACCTTCTCAGCATCATTAAGCTATGTTCGTGTTCATATTTGTAAGCCATTTAAAAAATGAAATTTGATCTCTGGTCTTTGAATTCTGCAGAGCTACAATTGCTGATATGGCATTAGTGAATTTAAGCATCACTAGCACTTCGATTTTGTTCAATTTGGAATACTTAAAAAAAGTAAAATATCATTTGATTTAACAAAATTTCCTCAAAGTGATGAATGGAGGACCTTTGATTTTCAGCATCATTGGATCTTATCATCATCAATAATAGCAATTTTAGCAATGTAATTTGATTGCCTTCGATTCCTGACTGAATGTATATATCATCATTGTCATCGAATGTTAAAATGCCAGTTGAGACATACGTAAATTTAGCACGAAATGTGTTCAATAAGCTTTTTATCTGCTTAGGAGCGAAAGAACATTTCAATAACAAATTGGGACACGCGCTGTATTGTTTGATAAGACAAAGGACTATTGTTTGAGACTGAATGTTGGCAAGACATTTTTTTAACTGAAATAAGTCAAACAAGTAGGTGTATACAATATATGTATATGTAAGATGCGAAAGGGGGAGCAGTTAAATCTATTTCGACAACTTCTGCGACAGCATAAGACACATTGGGCCTTTTTAGAAATGAAAGGGGGACACGATAAAAGAGACGACTGTCGACTGTTTGTTAGTATATATTTGTCTTATCGATTTTGTAGAGTCCAAATTATTTACTCGAACTTTATTTATTGTCGAATTTCACATAAACGACTGCTATATAGTTTATTTTATTTAGTCGACAGTGCATATTGTTGTACTTTTTTACGAACAACTAGAAACCAATATGCTACTTATACTTTGTTTCATCACTATCACTAGCATTTAAATAAGCACATGTCCTGTCCCTTATATTTCTGATACCCAAATATCAACAACTTGTAAATATGGGTACAGCTTGTTTAAGATGATGTTTACGTTTGTATTTTTAACAGAAATGTTTATGTTAGTTACGAAATTTAACGGTTAAGTTACGATTATGGCTTTGATTATGTCAAAGACAAAGAAACCGTGAAATAAATTAAACTCTTTCCGACTAAATTAGATTACGCTGTTTCTTCAACAAAACATTTCGACTAAATTCATTTCTACTAAAAATGTTGAGCTAACTTCCTTCTCGGTTAGAATTAGCAGAGTGGCAAACAACATAATTCTGCCATGTATTTTGGTGCACTACTTGACGTTCGACGTTTTTTATAATTGACCATAACTCACGTTTTGTTTGATATTTTTGGGTCGTTTTTTTCAGTTAGTCATAACCGAACTCATATAAGTTATAATTACGTCCCAATTTTGAAACCAATTCTTCTTTTATTTCACCTATTTCCATTAGCACCCCCAAAACAAGCGATCACATATAAATTCTACAACTAATATGATGATGTGGGAATAAAAAATCATACGTAGGATCAGAAATCATGTAAAATCCTTAATCCTCCCACGTATTCTCTGCTGCTTCACTACTAGATTCACTTTTCATGGCATTTACAACAACCACTATACATCCCGAGAAGAATGTGTAAAAGGACAACGACACATTATCAACTTATACTATCCTGTTTCCTTTTTCACAAAAAAATCACTTCGTCATCCATTCAAGCTGCTTACTACTTCCTTTATATATATTTTTACTTTCACACGTAGAAAATAAGATGGAAAGAAAAGAGCGAGAGAGAGACACCACTTTTATCCTCTTGCTTCATTTGTCATTCTGCCTTTCTCCCTTTTTTGTAATGGCATCATATACAACAATAATGCGGTGTGCTTGCATGACTTGAAACATTTTATCTGGGGAAAGTGAGAGACAGAAAGAATCCACTAGTAAGTAAAACATCGCTTCCTCTTCTCTGCTCTAACATTTTGTTGAGTGTGGATGCTGAATATATGCATACAATGTTGTACTACACGTGTGTATGCAAAGGAATGTCACATGAATTAAGAGAAAAAAGGTGACAATTCACAGGGAAAAGGTGCGAAACAAGACGGTAAGCTTTTTGCGTTTTTTTTATATTTTGCCCTTCTAAAATTCTTGGAAAAAGGAGAGAGAAGACCACAAGTGCAGACTACAAAACAGCTGGCGATGATCAGATCATGATGGTAGCGGGGTAGAAGATGATGATGGGTCTTTACATTTTATTTCCTTTATGCATGCCTCCATTGTTCCATACACAGTCGAAGAAAGCATGTATATTTTTTCCACCTTTAATGCAAGTACACATATTTTGTTTTATTTTTTATTCAAAAAAAGCTTTTTCTCCTGTTTGGTATTCCTCACTTGACTTGACTCACTCGTCACCGCACACTACTACGCGCAGCCACCATTGTACCACCGCACCGGGTGGATACACGTGATAAACCTATAATTTTTATTTGTAGAATATACAA
This sequence comes from Entomobrya nivalis, assembly GCA_034695485.1. Lineage (NCBI taxonomy): Eukaryota > Metazoa > Arthropoda > Collembola > Entomobryomorpha > Entomobryidae > Entomobrya > Entomobrya nivalis. The sequence goes on along the minus strand of JAQFZH010002224.1, from coordinate 9,848 downwards.
GCTTGCTTTGCATTGCACAAAACCACCGCCATAACCTCATATTTTTTATCACATCACATATTCGTCATTTTCCTTAGACGTGTCAGCGTGCAGCACACTCGCACTGCAGAAGAAGAATAAGAGGATTCAGTCATTCAAAAAAGTAAGAAAAAAATGACATCGTGTTATTTCATTTTATTTGAAGGAGAAGGGAGAATAGACCGAAATAGATATAAATATTGTGCTGACAAGGCAGCAACAACAACGGCACCAATAGCAGAGCAACAGAAAGTAAAGTGAAGGGAGGCTTAATAGATCTTTCAGCACACAAGAAGCAGTGGCAGCAAAAAAATAGGTGATGGTGGTAGTTTATAAGAATAAGTCGATGATGAAAAGAAGTGTGTTTTTGCACAACAATGCAGTGTACTTCTACAAGACATGCTAAGCTTGTGCATGTGGGATCGCATAATATTGACAACAATATTTATTTATATATTTTTTAGCTTTATTGAATATTTATTATTGAAGTGTATGATGTGACAGGAGACAGGTTTGGAATAAATATTATAGATAAGACACATAAAGAAGAGTGAATGGTTGTCTTGTGTGAGATGGATGAAAAAGTGGGATAATGCGCTGATGTACAATTGTAATGGAAAAAAGGGAAGAAGCTATGAACAAGCTGAGACACAAAAACCATAATATTTCTTGTATTTGTTGTTTCGTTATATATGTTGTAGTGAAAGTGGGTTGACTCTGACTGGTATCAGTAGTAAAAATTCTTGTCACATCTTTTTTTTTGGAAGGAACGGTGGGGAGGGGATGAGTTTAGAGGTTGAGGTGTTTTGAAAGGGTCCGGGTCCACTAGGCTTTTACATTCTTTTGAATGATCATATTATTCATAGTTGATAGGGTGTATCTCTCTGGATAAGGTGTAGTTTTTTTGTAGAGTGTGATTATAGCACTTTGTTTACATGTATTGAGAATTTTTAAAGGAATTTTGAAATCTAAAAGTGAATAGAAAGTACTTTTTTGTGAATGATATAGGTTTGGGTGAAGTGAACAAGAAAGGGATTTTGTTGGATTTTACATTTAAAGTTCTTCAACTGGAAATAAAATGCAAATGATAAGTATGGGAGCGAAAGTATCTTTAAAAGGTCAACTTGTGAAGGAAGATTTTTTTTCAAGGGTGAATGTATGAAAAAAGGACGCTATACTAACTCACATTACAGAAAGAACTGAAAGTGATATAAATAGAAACGGTTGTTGTTATTATTTATCAAGAAGTGCTTCTTCTTTCCATCTTTCATGCCCTTTGCCTTTTACCGTGTATAAATGTCATCATTATCATTGTCCATAATCTTTCACCTTTTCATCTGAACTAACATTAGTCTTCTCTTTGCACTGCCAGTACTGTCAATGTAGACAAAGTAAAAAGTATTGCAAAAAAACAACTCGGGTGGAAATTATACCAAGAAATAACTATATTTACTTCACAATTTCCTCCATAATCATCCTTTTTTAGGCAAATAATTTTATTTTTGCAGGGAATATAATCATATCAAGTTGACGATGATACATTTTCCATTAATTATAATTTACTTTAAGGTTGGGTTTTAATGAACTACCACGCAGAACTGAATATCAAAACCAAATATACACTGACGTGACGATGAGCAAATTAAGTCAAGGAAGACTGGAAAACTGGAAACCTACTTGCAAAGTTGATGCTACACTACTTTTGTAATAGGACCTTAAATATCCAAGCACTTCCCTCCTTCATTTATTCTTCCTTATCATATGATTCATAATATTATTATTCCATTTCACCCTACGAAAATAAAACTCTATTCCGCTTTTCTACACTGAAACTCATATATTATGCTCTTGTTCCAAAAAAAATTACGTCTCGTTTCGTCAGTATCATCAAAATAACCATTACAGTTATTACAACAAGTTTTTTATGTGGATTCTTTCATTCTCATTTCTCCGTTTGCTCATTCTCCTGCTTCTTTTATTTCTTGAGTGTCTTCTTCTTATTCCGCATTATTATTATATATAAAACATAGAGACTAAAGTGGTTGTATAGTTAAGTAAAATACAAGGTTCAATATAGAGCATAATGTGATGTGATGTATGCATATACCTTCAAACTTTTTGTATCACTTTCAGAAAGTAGCACAATAATAATAATCATATGTGTCTATGTATTTATTTTTCATTTGAGTAGGCAGTGTATATTAAGTTGCAGAGAAGAAAGAGAAGAAGCCGATATTTTTTTTCTTCGTTATTGTTACCCTTTTCTTATTTGCTTTGTTTTTTTCTCTGCTGTGTTTTTCCAAGAAGATGATGATCAGTATTCTGATGATGATATTTCTTTATTCAGTGTGTCGGTGTGTAGACACTTACTCCTTATCCATTTTAGTTTAACTATACAACTTACATTCTTCCAGGATGACTGCTTGTGATCATCAAGGATAGTGATGCCGGTGATGATAGTATATACATATATGTATATCTATGTAGATAAGTATAGGAATATCAATGTGCAGAAAACTGACTGTATTGGCACAATGTTTGTAGAAACAGAGTAAAGTTGTAGTGGCGGAGTGTGCAGCGTTGAGTAGAGTCATAAAATTTGTTGTAGAGAAACTGTGTGCATTTGAAGAGACATGGCTTGTTCATTCGATAAGGCTGGGTTGGTATGTAATATACATGTATAAGATCCCTACAAGCTTATTTATCTGCTGCTTTCTTTCTGGAAAAGAAATGAGTTTGAGTACTAAGAGCAGCAGAAGAAGTTTATCCTTTTTTTACAACTTGAGTAACATGCCCTCTGACGGGTTGATGGTGATTGCTGAAAACATCCCTTTCAATCCTTTTCATTATTGCTACAGTTCAAAAAATGAGGTTGCCATAATTTTTTATTTTCATGGCCCTCCTCCTCTTCTTGTGTTGCTTGAGTGCTGCTGTTGCCGTTTCTTCTCTCCTCCATTCCCCCTCCAATCCCTCCAATTTCGCTTCTCCCTGTCTTTCATTTCATTTTCCTCCTTAAGGCAAAGATAAACACAAGGGATAATACTACGCGAATATGTATGTACATACAACAGTAAGTTGTGCGAAGGAGGAGGAGGAAAGAAATGGAGAAACGGATTCTCTCCGTTTGTACGCTCCCCGTGATGATGATGATGACGAAGACACAACACAACCAAGGCAAAGAAGAAACAGCTTATATTCATGGTGTGATGACGACGAAGACGACGTCGACTGAGATGATGACGATGATGATAGGGTAAAAAGAAGGAACGACTAATATTGCATTATCCACACACCACCACCATCACTGCTGCTGCTGCTTCTACACTTTCCCTAGAAAATTATAGAAAAAAAAGAAAGAAATGCATTTTCTCAGTCAGCACAGTCAGCAGTAGTGACTTCATACATACGTACATAACATGCATGCATGCATGTACATAATAAAATGAAATGTTTGACTTTTTCCTTTGCCATCTCACTCGCACTTTGTCTGTGTCTGTTTTTTCTCCTCAGCCCTTTTAGTGTGGAGCAAGTTACCACAACCATCAGTAAGTATTATACTAGCATCAGGGGAAAGGTTTTTCTTTTCCCTTTCAAGAAAAAAAAAGCAACGAAAAATGTGACGATGATGAGAATGAGAAAGAAAACGACCAGACTTTGATACTAATATTGCAGCACAAGCAGCTACTTTGCAGTTTACCAACGGATGGACTGTGTAAACTTTGTTGGTATGACGATGACGACGAGCGATAACGAAAAAAAATCATTGAAATCCCAGTGCATAAAAGGAGACAACTGATGATGAAAATGCAAGAGATGGACATGGAGTTACAAAGACAGACTGAAATGGAGACCTTGTTTGAGCGTTTGGTAGAGATTGTTCGCGTTTCTATTGTCTCTCCGTCTATTGTCCCTTGGATCATTATCACACTGCAATGTATAAAACTAGACATGGCACTTTTCCTGAAAAACTGCTCCGACGAACTGCCAAAAAAAGTCATGCTTTCGTGTCTGCATTTGTGCAGTGACACAACTATGATGGAAAAGACTACGATGCCGAGAATGACAAACACAGAAAACTAGACTTACATCCAATGTCCAAGTCAAGTTAAAGTGAGCATATACGGAGCTTTATAGGGCGGAGAGGCCATCATCATATGAGAGCGATCCTCCCTCCCTCTCTCTTTCTGTTGCTTTCCTTGTGTCTTCTGAGTGAAATGATGATTGCAGCGATTACACTTGAAAATAAAAAAGGAACACGTAATAATAATATGACATGGGACACACAATATTGCTATTTTTCTCTCTCTGTAGTATCTAGCCATTTTACCAGTGCAATTTCTCTTCTTTTTTTTTGGTGCTCTTCAAAAGAAATCTAAAACGTTTCACGGTCATAGTCATCATGATGAGCTTGCTCATATTTGTTTTTTTTGGATGTATGCTCGTTGTGCAAGAGTAGCAGTAGCATAACAAATTGGCTGTGATTCTTATTTTCTCCTATTATTCTTCAGATGCTTTAAAACTGAACATGTTCATTGCAAGATAGCTCTCTTTCCTCATCTACACATTATTGCATTGCTGTTACTGCACCCATCCCATCATCTTCCATGACTTGAGATCTGGGCAAAGTAAAAAAAATGTTTTTTTTTTCTTCGGTGCAGTGAGTTCATCCCGCTCGACTCACGCTCCATCCCTATTTTTACGTTTTTTTCTCATTTAAAATGTATAACAGCTTCCCTCATTCATTTTCAGTGAGCATGTTTCACACTGCCCTTAACAGTATTGATACAGCACAAGATAACCCTCAAAAGAAGAAAAAAATAAGCATGTGTAATGTAATAGTGCCACTTATTTTATGGACTAGTGTGTAGTGTGTGCATGTGTGTGTGTGTTTCCTCCAACCAATGAAGAAAATAAAACGATAAGACCAAGAGATTGAGAAAGAAACAAAAACGAAGCAATATAGAATGTTTTTATTGTTTTTTATCATGTTGGCTTTCTACTTTACTTTTTTGGTTGAGCCATCATTTTCATCATCGTCGTCCTCGCATATATTGTAGACTTGTAGACTGAAGTATATTCCTAATATGCACTATTCTATACCCTACGTTTCATTTTATCTCCCATTTTTTTCTCGCCTCTTAAAATAAAATACGTTAGCCACTTTACTCCCACTTTCACACTTTCTCTTTTCATTTTATATTGGCATGGCAATGATGATGATGATGATGATGTGATGGGATAGGAATATGATCATTTTATCTTGCTCTATTTGTATACATAAAATATAACTATATTATATTATAACCAGTTTGTTCTACGTATCTATTTTTTATCGCTTGACTTTACTTTATATACAAATGACGAAATCTTTATTATGCTGCTAAATGGGTTTTACTTTTTTTTACAGAAAATCCGTCTAATGATATAGTCCCCTATTTTCGCGCTCCCCTCTTTATGTTTCAGAGCATATTTATTAAGTAGCAAAACTTTTTCTGCCGCTTTGCATGCTTATCATGTTTGTCTGGTTGTATGGAAACCGCTTCAGATTACATGTCAAATAAGTAACTTTCCGTTTCGTTGCTTTTTCAAAAACAAAAGTGTGAATTTGTGTGTTTAACTTGAAAACTTTTGGAAGGACAATAAAACTTGGGCTACTCAAATACACCTTATAAATCCGTTTATTTATACTTCTTCTGGGGATGATCAAGCATGCCCATCTTTAGATTACCCGATTCTCTCATCCAATCAAATAAGTATATATGAATACTATAGTCTTGTCAATACAATGCTAAGTAATAATGTATTTTTGTCTCACTTGAGCTTCAATTTTCTAACAAAAAAAAAACACTTTCCATAAGAAAAGCTTATTACCCCACTAGGTAATTTAGAGAAAACTATGTGCTGTAAACCAATAGCAACAGGGATTAAAAGTAGATTGAGCTTTTCGAAATAAAGATTTAGCAGTCTCAAAGTAATATAACTTAGAAGCTAAAAATGCATATATTACATCGAAAGCAATACACTTTAGATAAAGTTCAACCGGAAAAAATATAAATTCTACAAAGTATCTTATTTGTGATTTCCATTTTAGATTATTCTAATCATCATAATAATCACGACAAAAGAGGGCAACAAAATGTTTTAACTGTGTGGTGTATGCGTGCATACATAAAACCAAATAGATTCGTCAATTTTCCAAGTATCTAGCCAGTCAGTCGACCAACTAAACATGATTTTTAAGGATGTTGCCTACTATGTATTTATTTTTAGAAATCATTACCTTAAGAGCAACAAATAGAAGGAACGCAACGCCATTAAATTTTGCTTCCGAATTTTCTTCTTTTCAAACTATTCATTGTGTTGTGCTCACATAAAGAATCTGATTATGCTTTTAGTAGTTGCGGCAGCAGTAGTAAAATTCCTTTGCTCCATTTCCGCCCGTTCTCCAACTCTAAGAGAGTAACAGTGGCAATGCAATGCATGGCTGTCTGTAAGACCAGCAGGCTGGCTGGGAGCAATTGCAAAATCCTCTTATCCAAACATGGTTTTTTAATGAGAAAAGTTGTAAATCCAGCTCATTTGTTTGGTGGTTTTACTTTAACTCTCTCTCTCTTTCTCCCTCTCTTTTTTCTTTCCTTCTGCAAGACACATAGGTTTGTCTATACTCTGTATAAACACTATAAAATATATATTATATTGGTTATCCTCCTTATTACGTAAAATTCCATAAATATATGTATGAATCTACACACAAAAATAGATAAGTATGTCGGCATGTTTTCAAATAAAATAGAAGCAAGTGTGTGTGTATATGTTACTCACTACGAAGAGTGAATGAGTAGATGTGGTGGTACAAGTGTACTCGTGATGATCATGTTGATGCTGCTACTGATCATTGGTTGATAGTTCCTCCCGGGACCGTAGAAAAGAGCATCAACAGGAGGAGAAATTTCTGAATAGTTTAGTTTATACAAAACCAGCAAACCAAAAAAGGATGAGAAGTAGAAAAAAACTCTTTTTTTCTCTTTTTTATTTTTCTCTAAAGAAAATTTGTCACAGGAGACAGACACATATAGACAGAGAAAGAGAGAAGAGGTAGAGTGAACAAAGAGGAGTAGCAAGGAGTAGAAATGAACTTTTTTGTCTCTGTCTCGAATCTCTCTTCCTTTTTCCTATGTTTTCCAAAGATGAACAAAGTCAGTGAAGAAGAGAGTGGAAAAGAGGTACATCGTCGTCATCATCATCATATGCTTTGGTTTAGTTGAGTTAGTTTTTTTGGTTGATGGGGGCTCCTCCAGTGTGAATCCATCCATTCATCAGTCAGATCATTATCGTTCGTCAGTAGTGAAAAGTTTTGCACTTGGAAAATCACACCGGCATCACCACCACACACCAGAGCAGTGTGTGGCAAGCAACCTGTATGTAATGTGGATACATACTTGATTTTTTTTATATATGTATGTACCCTTCCCTGCTTTTTATCCAGCCAACCATTATGACAACCAAACACTCATTCTTCATTCAGCTCAACTCAAAACTCTTTTTTTTACCAGGCATGTGTGGTGCTACACTAATATCATAAAGTTTACTGTTAAAGGAACACTCATGGCATGGTTGTCCTCCTCCTCATCATCCTCATCATCCATGAAGAAGTAAAAAATAAACTTTTTTTCCAAGAGAGAGAGAAAAAAAAGTATAACTGAATTGACTACCATCTTGTGAACGCATCTAGGTACATATCCCATGTCACTACTGTTTCTATCCCAACCACCACCATACCAACACAACACTTGTCTACTAAAAGCGCAAAAATAAATCTATTGGGACAAAGTTAAACCAAAGTGTGTCACTTAACTTAAACACGAGAGAACGGGAGAGGGGGAAAGGGAGATGAATTACACGACATCATCATCATCATTCTTCTCGTAATATAATCACTGTCATTCCATAATATTATTTTGGTTCACAGGGAAAAAGTTATTCACTCTTCTTCTCAAACTTATAAACTGTAAAGCAAACACAAGCACAGCATAAGTTTTATACACAAAAAAACGTACATACAAAGTGTGTAGACTGTTTCCATGGTATACTTTCTAGAGAGGAGACAATAAATTGATATTAGATACTTGTACGTATGAACGTATGTATTTCACAAAAAGATTATATGCAATTATCATCAACGTCACCATCATCGTCAACCTCCTCCTCCTTGCCGTTTCAGTGAGATTTTGAGGAGAAACTTGTTTGAATATAGGCTATATTTCTACCACCTCCACCACCACTTCTCTTGCTCTTTTTCCTTGTCCTAAAAACGTGCCGAGGTTAGAGCACCTCCAAGTGACAGTCAAAACTACATTGTATTTATCAGCCAGAGATAGTTTACTTCTTCTGTTTTCTATGTACATACTCTTAAACACGCTTGCTTACTTTTACATAAATTATGTTACGTGTGTGTTTGTAAATGACGATGACGATGATCAACAAGATTGAAACTTTTTACTGTACACTTTAGAAATGTGTGTGAGTCGTTGCTCCTGGTTCTGATGATGAGGAGGAGGATGAGAAAGAAAAAGGGAATGTGAGCTGGGTTGATACGAACAAACAAGAAGTATAATAATTAGTAGTGGAGTGGTAGCTGTAGCGGTTTCCTTTGGAGCCACCAGTCAGCTTTTAATGTGTTATGTGTGATTTGATGCGTGTAGTAAGTCATGTAAATGGTAGTAGTATATTCTCTGCTAATAAGTTGGTTGATATAAAAAGTGTTTGTACATATGTATATTTGAGATGTGGGTAGAAAGATAGAAGTAAATAAAATTCGCTTCCTCGCTCTCTCTTTTCCAAGTCTGTTTCTCAATGGAACTCCGAGTTCTAAATGGAAGCTTAAAAAAGTTGTCTGTGCTCCTCTCATCCTTTTTCTTTCTTTCTCTCGTTAAAAAAAATCCTGAAAAGCTTCTACTTTCTACATTACTCTTGTTAAGAATCGCATACATATTATACAGTTCTTATACTTGTAAATGGAAACAAAAAAATTATTTAAGTAACGATAAAAATTGAATGTAGATGCTAAGCAAATATGCCTCTTTAGCTAAAACCGGATTAAAGGAAGAGTAAAAGGTCAACCAGCAACAATTCTTGAATAAAATAAAATGTTAGAAGGCAAAAAGACAAGCGGAGTCAGCAGCTTGCTCTATGCATGTCTGGATAAGACAAGCGCAAAGTCAAGTTGTTTTTAGCTGTATAATCTAATATGTATTTATTGCTGAAAAATCGTAACTACAGCAAAAAAGGAAGCAGAAATTATGCTGACCATGGGCGAAAATTGGAACATGAACATGATCCAGTTTTTCTGTGAAGTGGAAGAAGACAGCGGAGAAATCGCCTAGTAAAAAATCCAAAGAAAAAGGGATAAAGATGATGACGGTGATGATGACGACAATGTTAAAAGCATTAATGTTGTCCATGAGATGGGATAGTTTTACTTGCATTGATGTGGTAGCTGTGTAGGCGGGTGGATGGTATTAGTGGTTTTAAAGGCTTTTGTACGATAAACTTTGTATCACTTTTGAGGAATCACTCTTCCTTTTATTCCAGTATAGTTGACCATATGAAGTAATCTATACACCATATTTAAAATTTTATAAAAATGGACCCGTACAAATAATGGAGATAAATGTATCGGATGCATATAAAAACATAGTATCTTTCTTTGCATTAAATTCAAGTCAAACGGTTTGGGTTTTTTGCTACATATTTCGTGTATGATAACAGCTTTGTGATATTTACATACGACAACTTAAGGTGATGAAAAAGCTTGTCCATATTTAGCTAAC
>JAQFZH010002223.1:0-17329 GCA_034695485.1 Entomobrya nivalis | reverse complement strand
CATGGGAGGTAAATGGGAGTGCTCACTCATGCATGCTCGATCGGGGACCTGGAAAGGAAATTCCTGTCGAGGCTTAAAAGTTTAGAAGCTGTGATAATGGGAGTTCAAATTCATACACGACGAAGACGAAGTAATGAATCTGTGACATTTGTACTCTCATTTTTGTATATAGGCTCAATTAAATTGTTCCAAAGGTGGCAGATAAATGATTGATTAGTATTTTAAACGAAACCTTTTTGGTATTTTTGTAGAGATGGGTGGATTGCAGTGTCGGATTGAACAAATATGTAACTTAGGGCTCGGTTTCCAGAGTGGATTGAACAAATAAATACTATTTCAATCCTATGCAAAAGTTTTGTCACAAAATAAAGCATAGCTAAAAAGTCAAATAATACGGTTAATTAATGACATTGTATTTCTTGTTATCTGTAGTTCATAGTTCATGTAGGATTATATGTATTTCCTGTAACCCGATCAACTATGACGATTGTTTGTTTTAATTAGTAAGTTCAAAAATCGATCAATTCCAATTGAAGGTTTGATTTTGAAAATATATTCAGGGCATTTTATATGAATCGTATACAATCTCAATATCCATTTCCAAAAGTCCAAAAGAATTCTCTTTCGATTTTTTTCCCTGTATGATGTGTTTCTCTCTTGGGAATATTCAGTAATATTCCATTTCTTGATCCTCTGCTTAGCCGATGCATCATTACGACAGAAGGCAAGTTATCATTACCTGTAAGCTAGTAATGATGCAATTGCAAATGTAAAAGCTGTTCGCTGAGATTTGAGCAGGATAAAGTGTACAGTTGTATAATTGTACGACAACAACATTAAATGCTCATATAATGTCATCTTACGAGTGCTTTAGTTGCACTAATTAAGATTAGTTTTTAATGCATGGTAATGCACATGTAATTATGCAAACAAGTATCTTTCAGTCTTGAGTCTACGCTTAAATAGTCACTTGTACCGTAAATGCATACCGAAGTGTTTTTTTTACTTTCCTGTCCTAATTGTATGACATTCGATGTGTGCATTTAGACTTTAGAGATTTAAAAAAATATTTTGATGTTACTTATGTGTTGTGGTGGCACAATTAATTTATTGTTTATCGAGGCTATTAATTTAAAAGCCATAATAAACAGAGGATTTTTCCGTCACGACTAGCTAGTCACAGCGTGCAACGTGAAACAAGTGTAACAACAACAGACCAACAGTCATGCTGACTCATAATAGACAATTCAAAGTGTCGTTGATTTGCTAAATGACACATTTATCAATTAATATCCGTCTACAAATGAACAAAAGCGAACAATGTACGTAATGAATGACTGGGTTGTCCTTTACACGTCAGATGTTACTCTTATCATTTGCGTAATAAATATAAGACGATATTATATGGATTTTTCTGTTCACCATTTTCTCAAAAGCAGACGCAATAACAATCAAAAAAACACTTTACACTTGCCTAACCACAGTTTCAAGAGGAAAATACTCAAAATTATTGTGTCACTGAAACTGTATAGTCACCAGAAATGGCTTATGTGGCTTTCGTTAGAAAACTTTCTGTAAATATTTTAATCCAGATGCAGATAGAAACATGTCAATTGTAAATAAGGTTCTAATATGCTTTGCTTACTTTAATACATAATCCGCTTTAGAACATGAAATACTTTTGGAAATATGAAACGTTTTGTTAAATCCTTGAATTTTTGTTGATTCTTTCAGGCTTGGTTCAAACACCGAATGACTCTTTGGAGACGAGACCAGGGACTAAATCCAGTCAGCAGTCGATTATGTTAAATGATATGAGCGTGTTTTAGAATGTAATGTAATAACGTAATCTGTCAATCTTTCACTACACACTGTTTATGTACAAGTATGTCGGGAGCGATTTTAAAGAGTTGTCTCGCAAAGCTACAAAAAAAGCTTAGCAAAATTTTATTTTTATTTAGCTATGTACGTACTTTTTAAATTGTGAATAGTTCCTTTACACTTTCAATTTTCCTTGTATTCTGATACTCCCATCCTATTATTTGTTCCTATATCTCAGATATTTAAAAAATGAAATCGTTTACGTTACTTTTATCTTAAAAGTTGTTACTTTCATTTCATATTTGAACTATATTAAGTAAATTTGAAAATGTTTTGAATAAGCGCAGCATATATGTATATGTTTGCCCAAATGAATGTGTTGTATAAATGATAGCTGAAATAAAAGACTTAAAATAAAATTACAAAGAAAACGTCAAAAGATGTCTGCATCAACAAGTGTATTATTGTGCAAACACGAATGCTGGAAAGAATTAAAAATTAACGAAAAAGTTTTTAAAGATTTACTTTTTGGTTTATCGATTCGTTGTCTTTAACGCATTTAGAACTTAAACCACGAGCAAGAAGCTGATTAAGTGCCAAACTGAAAATTCGCACTAGTCAGTGCAGAGGTTGGAGGTGAACGTTGCGTTGTCTTTCAGTGTCAAGTTTCAACAACAAATAAACTGCCCCTGGCCAGACTACGACAGCATAATGACTCAAATTCTAATTTAGTTTCAATTAGAAAAAAATACCGTGTATTTTTGGTTTTTATTATTTCATTATTTTTGCCATCAACATAAAACAATTCGGGCCCTCAGAGAAAACGGTTATTTTTCTAGGTACCTACCTTAACGCTAACTCAGGTTTGAAAAACATGGATTCCATCTAAGCTGATGCATTTTAAACTCGTTCAGGCCTTTCACTGAATAGTGTATTGTAGAAGTAGACTTCTTGGATAAATGTGTTTAAATTCTTTTAAAAATAATTTTTGATTGAAGGAATTCGTGCAGTTGTAATGTAATGCGAATATTTAAGTAAAATGCACATAATTATTTTAGACCAGGATATTCCTATCAGGATGCTTTCCATTTCACAGAACTTGACTGGTGTGGACAATCACGTGTAGGTAAACATATCAAAAACTAATGGTGCTTTATGAATCTATGCTTTTGGTGGATATATCATATATTATCTTGCTTCCTCAAAATAATGCAATTCGTCTATAAATTATGGACTTCAAATTACTGATCCTTGGCCGGAGAATCAAAAAACACAACTATCTTTCAGGATTTTACAGTTATAAAACGTCTCATTTATTTATATTTTACTCTTACATTGTTACTTTAGTGTATATTGTATATTGTATATTATACTATTGATATTGATATTAATTATAATGACTAAATAATAACTCCAGTGTATCGTTACGTTACCAAAAAACAGAGTACATCAATTTAATCCCTATTAATTATAACAAACTATTATAAATCTAACAACAAAAAATAACAAAAGGTATGGCCTCAAGTAGATTATTTAAGTATACTTTTCATCTTATAAACAAATACATGTGGCATTTTTATTACACAAAGTATTATGGTATATTGGTAAACGCAAAACAAAATAATTTGATCATTATTAAAATGTAGTTTTAATGAATGAACGGGTTGTCTTTTTGGAGTTGTGTATGAACGTAAAGCAAAAATTTATATTGTCTTAAAGTAATAAATAATTTATACATTGATTAACAAATTAACTAAGATTGTCCAAAAAACAAATAGTAAAAACTATTACATTTTTATATTCGATGTCTCTGCATAGGTAGCTGCAATCAAACTGTTAAAAATTATTTCAGTTTGAAAAATGCATAATTATCGGTATCACAAATCAAACAATGTAGTCAATTCGTTGCAAAAATATGATAGTCAAAATACATAAATAACCATAAAACCATATTACATCAGCAGAGCAGATGGCATTTTAAGCAATAATAATAAATTATGGATTGGGAATACAAGAAAATGGTATTGTTATTTTGGCACGCAAATTAATGAATTCTAAACATTGCATGTGGTTTTCGATGTATGGTTAAACAGGAAAAAGTAAAAAATGGAGTCTAAAACTCATCACCACGGGTCTTTGAAGAGAGTAAATGTTAAACGGTCAATGTCGCCCTATAATTATCTATACAGTTCCTTCCTTGTAAAAAAATTATATAATTTCTCAAATAAATGGGACTACTAACAACACTGAATAGAACAACACATTTCTCATCTCGATTTTTGAGTACTCTCGTTAAATAAGGTATAATCTTTTAACGTATCTTTATATTTCCTTAATTGTAAAAGGCCTTAGTATATTGTATATTATGTACTTATCTATTTACTAAAATCGTAACACATTATGGCTTATCATTACTAATTTGATATAAACATTTTTCAATGTAAAGCATTTTATTTAGGGCAATTAGCTCAGAAAATTTAAGGAATTGTAAAAAGACTTGTTGCGTTTTCTCTTATTTATCGGACGAGACAAAGTTACTACACATTTAATGTATATGTATGTAAATATGCCTGTTACGTAAATACATAAATATTAGGTTTACGAGTTGCAATATAAAAATTGCAGGAAGTGGGTGGGACGAATTATTGTTTTTTTTTCTCCTTTTTAACTATATCTTAACGTGGAATGATATTCAGTCTTTCACCTTGATTGCTTTTACAAATATTGAATTCGCTAAGAACCCCCACCATGCATATATTATAAATTTTGCATGTAGCTACAAGGGAAGTAGACAAAACCCAGAAAAGGAAAACTGATTTTCAATAACAAAAGTTTGTTTGTACAGCTTTATGTTTGGCGAAAGTAGCTTGCTGTGTCTTTAGCAACATTTATGGAAATATTTAAGTATTTACGCAATGTTATAAATTCAAACTTAAGTTTAATAATTAAAAATTAAATGTGTATATTATATATAAGTCACGTATCTCCGTGGCAAAATATTATTCTTCATCGTATCGGCTACTCAGAGGAGATACACGAGAACAAGAATCATTTCAAAAAGAAAGATAAAAGACAAGAGACTAAGACAGAAAATATCACACAATACAAGGACAGACAAGAATTGTCGCACAATTTAACAATTAACAACAAAAAATTAACAACTACACTATATTAATTATAATTAAGTAATAAATATGGCAATACTATACGGTTACTGGAATAATTCAAGTTCACTGTAAGTACTTCACATAAACAGTAGCCACATGACACATTCTCTTTTGTCTTCGTCATACTATTGTCGTTATTATCATTAATCAACAAAAGTTCGAAGAAAATTATTCTTTAAAAAAGCTTTACATGAAGAAACATGAGACAGATAGAGCATAACGCAGTGAACACAATAAACAGGAAGTGGAAACGTACGTTTTTCTAAGTATATGCATACATTTTGGAACAAAGCAACCTGTGCAAAGTATAATGTGGACTTAAACATTTTTTTGTGCTACATACCTTCACAAAATTCATTTGTAATAGTAAAAGTAGTAACGATTAACGATATCGTTTTTAGAATATTGTCCATAGATACATCATATACAGATATTACAATTTCCCTATTGCTAGCGCAGTATGTAATTGTTTTTTTTCTAAGCCATTGTGGCGTAAATATAATTACCATTTCATTCGGTTACAATAGCTAAATTATTAGTTATAACTGGAAAAAGAATCCCTTGTCCAACTATCTACAAAAAAGTAATCATCACAGTGAAGAAATAACAACAAAAACACTAATTTTAGATTGAAGTAAACATTATAATGAGATACAATAAATAAATGTACAAAAAACTAGGACACACACGTCATGTGTTCATAATAAATACATTTATTTTTCTTAGGGAATGCAAGTGTCACTTTAATCGCTTCATAGTGCTTTCACTTTCTTCAAAGAAGCATGGCGTATGTGTAGGTACAATGCCACAATAGCTTTTCTTGGAACACATAGTTGCTCAGGATCACATACAAGTGTATATATGAGCCCGACGTTGTAAGTATAATGATAAAAAAATTCTTGGTATAATCAATTTACATAATATATATATATATTCATCATTGTAGAGTAGATAGATATCTTTATGTATGTACGGATTTATATATACTTTGCAAAAACTTCTGCTAAATGTAAAAATTGATCGACGATATGAGAAAAAAAGAGAAAGTTATCTAGCACCACGCTTCTGGTGGTGGTGTGTAACTTTCATCATCACTAGATTGTCCACCGTACATGTCGGCCAATTTTTTAAATCTCGGCCCAAATGCAGGCAAAAAGTCAAAATTCAAATCTTCATCGTCTGTACCAGACGCTAATGATGAAAGAGATCCCATGGAGTTTCCGTCTCCCTCGTAGGCATAATTTCTAACGTCATCGTATGGGAGACCATCTGGATCATTGTCAACTTTGTTTTTATTTCCTTGCAAGAAGCTCTGAATATCAGGTCCTTCTCCATTTTCTGGAGCTAAAAGGAAAGGTAAAAACAGGTTATGTTAGTGCACATTCAATTTCACTCAATCCAATCCATAAATAAGGGCAAGTAGACGCTTACCTCGTCCTTGACGGTTGAGATCATCCATAGCAATTTTGTCTATGTGAGGATTAATGTAAGGTGGTCCTTTGCTAGCCATCATAAGTACAGACATGTCAAAGGCTGTCTGGTCACCTTCACCACCTCCTTCATCTGAGTAATGAAGAATATTATCTCTCACATCGTCATTGAATTCGCCTTTCACTTCCTCGTAGCTTCGTCGTTTTCGGTAAAACAAAAATGCGATGATAAGTAGAAGGAGAATTAAAATGGACACTAAGATCACAATTATGAAATTCCAGTCGACTCCCAGACTTCTATAGCCACCAACAATAAGTTGTGAGTCACAATTAGTGGCATTCATGTTGTAAGCGTAGCTTGGCTCCCCAAGGTTGTAGTACTGAAATTGAAGAATGAATTATAGTTTGTTCAGTCCAAATACTTGTTCCCTAGATCAACAAATTTGCGAGCTATATTAAACCTACCATTCCGTTGTATGTCAAATTCGCTATACAACCAGTGAATTTTTCAATAGTGGGAGCAGTAGTCCAATGCATGTAGGGCTGTAAATTGGAAGGTTTGAAGGAGAGTCCACCAACTTGAAGTGGCCCATTGACATTCAACTGAGTATGAGATCCAATTGGATTAACAAATCCGGTGAAGCAGGTTCGCTCGTTCCTCAAACATTCATCAACACGCATAGAGATACCCTATGGGAAATTTTTAATAAAAGATTATATAAGAGTTTTTAAAGGGCACTGATAAAATTTAATCAACACGTAGGTTGTATAAATAATGGGCTCACAGATGAGCATTTTAAAATATTGCAGGCTACTCTAGAACAAAGGAGCCTACGATAGTGACACCACTTACCTTTGGGTGCCATCTAATGGAAATCTGATGCTGTTTGGAATCATCCAAAGATGGAGAGCTTGGCAGCTCAATTCGAGAGACACCACTGCCATAGTCCATTAGAAGACGTGGCTTTCCATTAAGAAGCTCGAGCGAAATAAAGTCTGCAGCGAAGAACACACATATGTACATATTATTATCATGCTTTCTCGAATGATATTCACTAAGAAGAGATTACTTTTGTAGTAGCATTTAGAATAATGAGTGAAGTAATAGAAGTGGGACATACTACAGAAACTTTGAAAATGATTATTACCTGTCACATTTATGGGGGATGGGAATATTGGTCCATTATAGAAAATTAGCCCGTTTTTATATCTTGTTGTAAACTGCACTTCGAGTTGAGAATCATTGCAGACAGAAAGAGGAGAATACCAGGCATAGCTGTTCCCACTGAAAGACGCAGACGTCTTTTCGCAACGTGGCCCTTCGAAACCCGCTTTGCATTCGCATCTATTTTGGTACGATACAACATTACATGTAAAGTTTATGGTTATGGTTACACTTTCGGAATGTGTTTCCACTATTCTCGTTGAGAAACTGCGCTCATAATCTGTAATTAATGTAGTAATAACAAGTAGAAAGAAAACTTACTCAAAACCATCTATTCCTCCGCCAGATTTGCAGGTGCCTTCATGAAGACAAGGATTGTTTGGTAAACAACCATTCTGTTGAACGGCAGTATCACAAGTGCATTCAGGAATTACGTAGGCATCTACTCCCACAAAAGACGATGTATTTGTAAAGATCTTGTAAGAGATTTCGCTTTTGTTAAGTCGATTTGTGCAGCTTGATTCGCAATGGAGTTTTTCACTGATGCACTCGTCAATACGAATCATTAAGACATTCAGCTGCAAAGCTTTTTCCAACTAGAGATTGTAAAAAAATAAAATTATATCCTGCTTAGTTCTTTGCAAAAAATACAAAATGAAGGAGTCTATTTTGATCTTTTTTCCACTTACAGCTTCTTTGTTTCCTGAAAGTATTCCGTCCAATTTCTCTGATTTCCAATATGGTGAATTATGTACTGAATACCTTACGTCAACCTTTGTGGGATCCGGGCTTTGCAGTGAGTTAAGTACAGTGAAAACATCAACATTTTCTTTTGGAACGGCAAATCGTGCGGCAAGTTCTTCTTGTAAGACATCTTTTTTACTTTTCCCCTGTAAAAATAATAAATTTCTTTCGTCAAAGCCTCAAAAAAAAACATGTTAAAATTATTTTTTTACAGTGATCTTGTCTTACGTTTGCACCAGGCTTTATGAAATTCTCTTTTGTTATCCCCATAAATCGAATTGAACCTGAATTATCCACAGCTTCATCTGGGATTTCTTTCACTGTTACTGTGACATTGGCGATCACATCCTCATTCCACTTGCTGTCGGTAACCTAAATTCCAGATAATATATCATCCAATGAAGGTATTGATACAGGGATGATCAACGTTGTTATATTTGTCTCAATTTATTTCAACAATTGATTCGTACCTTAAACGTCAACTGGTAAGGCCCAGCTGCAGTATTAGGTTTCATACTGATGAACCCACTTTCTTTGTCCAAATTGAAATAGGTATGGGGATGACCACTGAACCAATCAAAAGTTTTATCTGGCAAGTCCCAATCATCCAAATCTTCTACGTAAACTCTACCAATGGGGAAAGTAGACTTTTCTTTGTATTTGTACACAAAGATTTTGCTTTCTCCAGAGAACATCTTGTTGTCGTTCTCATCTCCGATGACAACGGTTACAGTGCTTGTTCCTGTTTGCGGAGGCTTCCCGCTATCCGAAATGACAACAGGAACAAGATATTCTTTCCTCTCTTCTCGATCAAAATCATCCTTCTCAGCACTTAGGACATTTCCCTGTACTTTGAATAAGGTCTTAATTTCACTGGGTGCAGCACGATCAATAGCAAAATTAAATGGACCACCATTCTCTGGAGTGTCATTATCACTTGCAGTTAGCTTTGTTATAGGCCCTCTACAATTGTATAAAGTAGCACGTTATTACCAAATCTGGCATTAATAAAATTGAATATGTTTGAACAGTTGAATTGCACAAAATTACTAACCTCGGTTGGTTTTCATACCAAACGACAGGATTAGGTCCGGAATAGAAAGGAGCATTGTCATTAATATCTTTAAGATTAACCGTCAAAATTTGGTATGCTGCTTTTTTCGTCGTAGTAAGACCCCATTCGTCATAAGCTCCAACAGTCATTTGCCAGAACACTTGACCATTGGGAGGGTCACGATCCAATGGTTTTGTAACTCGGACGCATCCTTCTTCGTCCACATCAAAATGTTCTTGGCCTTTGTTGATGAAAAAAGAAATGTTCTGAGGAACATTTCGGTTGCCAATGTCAGGGTCATATGCTCGTAGTCGAAAAATGCAGTCATGAGGGGTACTTTCTTCTTGAATGGTAATATTTGTATCCTCCTTCATCTCGAACGTTGGCGGCTCATCATTGATATTAATTACTCGTATATGAACGCGAGTGTAGGTTTCATGCATGGAATCTGAAGCTTGAACCGTCAGATCGTACTGTTTCAAATTTCAGAACAATATATATATTTTTAAATATGCATTTATACTATTAACACTGCATCAATATTCTACAAAAACTATGCATTATTAACAAACCTCTTTTGTTTGCTCGTAATCCAACTTATTCTTCACATCAATAACTCCACCAGATTTCGAGCTAGTTATTTGAAATGCATCTCCAACATTACCTTGGGTGATACTGTACGTGATCTCCGAGGCTATGTAATAAACAACGAGAAAAAGTATTTATAAATACAATTCATCAATAAAACATTCAAAGAGTTAAACATGAAAATTTGTTATGGATTTACCTGTATCCTTATCAATAGCTTTCACTTCTATCACCCTGTTATTAATGTCAGCATCTTCAGCAATTTCAGCTTGATACTCGTCATGCATGAAACGTGGCTCGTTATCATTTTTGTCAGCAATTTCAATTTTTAAGGTGACAGGCCCTGCAACAAAGTAAATACAAATATAAGTATGATTTCAATTAATTTTTTGTTCTAATTAATTTTCTAATAAGATGTTTAGTACGCTTACGTTCATTTGGTTGCCCATCAGTTCGAAGGGCAGAAGGAGCACCATCCTTTGCAATAACAGTGACTTGATATACATCCTTGGCTTCACGATCAAACCGTTGCTTTGTTGTAATTTCGCCAGTAAATTGGTCGATTTCAAAGTTTTCTTTGTCTTCTTCTTTTAATGTGTATGTTATCTAGGTGAATCAAATTGAAAATCAATCACTTTTAATGAACTGACCTGTTTTGAACTTGCCAATAATGGCATGCAATGCAATAATAAATCTACGGGAATAAGTATACTCGCTTACATCACGGTTGGGCGAAGTTCCATCCCTGTCGATAGCACGTACTCGCATTACTGAAGTACCCACCTCTTCATTTTCAAGCACAACACCGGATGTTACTTCAGTGAAGTCAGGCTAAATGGAAGAGAACGTTTTTTTTAACAATTTGTATTTCGGTTATCTCTAACAATCTAGGTCTATGTAAACACTAAAACGTATGTTTACAGTTATCATGGTCATACCTTCTCATCGTTTTCATCCTCTACCAAGATGGTAATAGTTGTCTCATTCGCTAGATTGTCTTTGTTCTAAAAAGCAAGAGAACGAATATTGGGTCATTATGAAACTGTGCATTGATGCATGTCAAATTGTTTTTGTTGTTAAAGATTTTGATCGTATCTTACAATAGCTCTTATGGTGAGAGTATACTTGGAAACTGTCTCATAGTCCAAGTCTTTGTCCAGTTTGAGTTGTGCAGTATTCCCAGAACTTTCAATTGTAAACATCGCACCCTTATTTGTTGGCTCCGTTTGCCCATTAACAAGTTCGAAGAAGACAAGATTGGAGGTCCCTGCATTAGAACTACATAAATAGAAATGGGTTAAACATGTATTTATTATTATGTACTATATATGCTTCTCTAATTTCATGTGTATAATCACTTAAAGTTAGAGTAAATATTTTAGAATGCTAACTCTGCAGTCAATATTTCGATGGGTTGAGTCTTGTCGAGGCCTCTTTCAGGTAACTTGATTTCATCTCTGTGAGGATGAAATATTGGTGGCCTTGTCCGCGGCTCAATCACATTGATAGTCAAGTTTGTGGTTGCTGACTTTGGAGGCCTTCCTCTGTCCGTCGCAACTGCACGAAGTTGAAACTGATGCGTATTCTGTAGATAGGTCAAAAGTGAGAAAGGCTTTTAACACGAACGAGTGAGAACACATGAATTATTTATAAAGGAAGCACTAAAATAATTTCACTTACGGCATCAATACGCTTTTTCAGCTGAACTTCCCCGGTTGTTTCTGAAATTTGGAAGTAATCTAAATCACCTGGACTAGATGGATGAGTGTCCAATTTGTACCACACAGTTCCATTTTCTCGATCGTCAATATCGGTGGCAGATATGCGCATCACTACTTGTCCTATATCCAAATCCCGAGGAACGGATTCTTTGTATTCCTATATGGTAATGCGATTATATAGGATATTAGATTCAATATGAGAACATTTCGAATTTTCAAAACTAAAATGAATCCTTTTGCATGTAAATAGCTTGAAAATCATAAGTTGCGTATAAAATGGCATATAAGGTCATGCTGCCATTCGATAATGTCCGAAGTTTTTAAAAATTACCATTTAGTCCCTAAATTTCTTTACCTTATTTCTCAGGAATCGATAAGCCTTTATTATCGTAAGCATGTATTAGAATAGTTCATAATGTCAGTTAAAGAAGTGTACACTCAAGTGTCATTCAAGTTTGCATGTATTTATGTAAATGTTCTTTTTTAAATAGATCGTTATTTCACTTACGAATCTTTCGAAGAGTGGGATGCCATCGTTAATATCCGTGATGACAATTTTAAGAGTGCAGACAGAGTCAAGTTGCGGTCTTCCATTGTCACTGGCTCGGATAGTAACATATTCTTCCTTTTCTCTTTCGGGTTCATCGCGATCAAAAACCTGAGTCAAAATTAAAATCGTTATCAATTAAGTAATTCAACTGGTTGTTCTTTTAGAAGTTTAGTAAAAGACATTGCACCTCTAAAGTGAAAGCAGTTTTAACTTATTTGTTACGGTGTTTACCTTGTTTGTTCGAATAACCCCACTTTTGGGATCGATAGTAAACTTGTCATTGTTTTCATTTCCAGATACTATCGTAAAGGTTATCATGCCACCGACATTAGGAGCGTCTGCATCTTCCGCTGTTACCTGCAAAATGTTCACACAAACAAATTCCAGTTATCTCACTCATTACAGAATGGAAAGAGGCCATGGTGTGTGGTTTAAATTATTAATGTTAGCAGTATGTGCCGTAGTGCACAACAACGCACCTGGTATACTGTAGTGTTCACTGGTTCTCCTTCAGGAACGGACGGAATCACATCCTTGCCACAGTTGGTAAACTCAGGTTTGTGCAAATTTCCTCGACTTCTCCCTGAGCGGGCTGTGAGATCCTCCTACATAAACCAATGGGTCACTTGTTTAAAATACTATCTTCCTTACAATTGTATTTCAATTAGATAGACATTGCAATGAAATCTCATATAGTATCCAATTATTTGCTACTTAATCCAAAATCCTTGTAAGTAGTAAATAGCCAAAAAGGTTTCACTTATAATATCGAATTATTTCAGACTTAAAATGCATGCCAATCTGTTTGCACAAAAACATGTTTGTATGTGTTATTTATGCTCCGAAGATGAAACCTTTTAAATGAGACGACGACCCAATTGATGCTTATATTTCGTAAAGAATAATCCTTTTTACTTACCGGATTTTGAATAGTATAGATCGGCTGATTAACTTTCTGATGTCCAGATAAGTAACTCTGATAGTTTTGAGCCAAAGGCGTTTCTGTCTCCCTTCCATATCTTCCTGCTCTTGACCTAGGATGACGATCGTTCCCATGATGTTGACGATGCTTGTGGAGGTTACCTGGACAAAAAGGTTTCAAAATGGGTATCACTTATTATTCCATCCATATTAAATATATAGTGGAAAACTATCCTCATTTTCCACCACAAGAATTTTGCATAAATAATTTATCATTGACTTTCACTGCAGAAGTCACAAATCACATCTTGGTCGACAAAGAGAGAGACATTCATTGAGAGAGAGAGAGAGCCTGCTGCTACCTTTTACACTATTAGTCAGCATATTAAATACATGTTCCATTGTGTTCCCAACTGTCTCTCGTTCTCACTCTCTTCTCGTTCTTTGTAAGGAAAACTGGTGAAAGGAGGTGAGGTAAATTTTATAAGTATGTAATATGTCCATTAGAAGGTTGTGGTTTTGTTACTCACCAACCACCATCACTACCACCACTACCAGTGTAGTTGTGTATGTAAAGTTAGCAAGAGCTATTATTATTAGATGATGATGATGATAGGCGCAAGAGAAAACTACATAACATTATATACTTTTGCTTTTTGAGGAATATTTAAACATGCTGGGAGAGATATTGTTATTAAAAGTAGTAGTATTTACTAAAATGACTATATAGGTTCTTCTTACACTGTGTTAGCTTTTGTGTGAGGACGGAAGTATATGTTGAAACAACGTGTGCATGTGCCACTGCTCTGAATTTCGAGAAAGGAAGTTTACTTAAGCCTGAGGATATTTGGTTCATCCTTTTTTACCCCTTTACCACCCAGCAGCAGCATGCTACTTATAAAAGCATGCAAGCAAGAGGAATTTATTATGTATATATGGATATTTTATATATATTTTGCGGAATAGAGAAATGATAATGAACAAAGTCATAAAATGTAAATGCGTGTATATAACCTACCATCCGTAAAATATAATCTCTCGAAACCAATGTCTTATGAACATAATAATAATAATAAGTAAGTAATAAGTACAGCCACTCTTTGCTGTTGCTGGTATGGTTGACTGGTTGTAATGGTCTTTGGTCTTCTACTCGTGTCTACTATGTATTTCTGTCTTGAAACTGCACAACAGCAGGTTTGAGAAAGGCCGACGAGAAGAAAAGTTATCAAATAACATTGTGATGTATTTAATGAATTGCTATGCAACTCATTTGTTTAAGCTTATAAGCTCACAGATATAATGACACTAATTTAGTGGACTTTTGAAAGCTAAAAAAACCTGTGTGGTGATAATACTCTCTTCTCTGACTATACTAAAACATGAAGTCGGTCAAGTCAGGACAAAAAATGGCTAGTTTTAGTATCTTCTTCACACTTACTACTTTCTTCCTCATTCAATTTACTACGCAGAAAGTGGTTTCTTTCTTCCTCACTTTCTTTTCCTTTTACTTTTTCCACTATCTGATTATAGGATTATTTTGTGTGTAAAATGACCTCAAGCAAAATGCAATGTTATAAAATAATATGTAAAGAAGTCATGACACCGTTGGCAATCTAAGTGAAAAAGTAGTACACACTTTAGCCTGCCTTCAAAGTTTACTTTACTATTTTGTGTTTTGACTTGTTCCATCCCGAAATTTCACACTTCTCTATACTCCATAAATACTTACTGGTAACGGACTTTTTGAAATAACTACATTGGTTTTACGTGACTCTCAAAACGTAGCACGGATTCATAGCTGCTCTGCGTACAGTAGCTGCATCAGGTTGCCCCAAATTCTCAACAAAATATTTTAAATGCACATAAAAGACTTTTTATTTTCTCATTCGTTTTCCAGTGAAGAGTAATAGC
The DNA here is from genome assembly GCA_034695485.1 of Entomobrya nivalis. NCBI lineage: Eukaryota > Metazoa > Arthropoda > Collembola > Entomobryomorpha > Entomobryidae > Entomobrya > Entomobrya nivalis. Next base: position 2,257 of record JAQFZH010002223.1, on the reverse strand, counting down.
ATTGTATGGATATCATTGTAGTATGTACACATGTTGATATAGTGGTTTGGCATTTATAACAGCTAATTGGAACAGTGATACTAATTATAGCTAAAACGTTATAACAATATTTTTAAACAATCGTTCTACTTCTATTGTGTCAAGTTCCACTTTTGTTGGGTTATCGAAAACCGGTGGAACATTTCATATGCAATAGCCAGAAATATGACAGTTATAATTTTACCAGTGTAAGCTATTACACTTTGCACTTTGTGCATCATTGTGTCGTTTTGACTTTAGTATGAATGTATTCTCTTCAGAATTTATGTACATTCTCTCCATAGAGAACTGATTAAAACATTAAAATAAAGTACAAATGATTTTTCTTTGTTTGAATAGCTCAATGTGAAAAAATGAGTGGATTATGATGTCTTAAAAGCTGATCGTTATTGAACCTACTTTCTCGTTTCTTGCGAAGCATATAACATAACATATACAATACACACCAACTTATGTAGATATACACCTGGCAAAATAATATCAACAAATTGAAAGGTGAAGAAAATGGAATTCTCAAAGGGCTATTTTTAACACTAAAATGTGTCTCTCTTGGCTTTACTGTTAGGAATATTACATATAGCCTTTTCTATAATTCGACGAGGAGCAATACAATTTGCATAATTACGAGAACGCCTTCCATTCTCGTACTTTTCTGCAACTTCTTTTAAAGTTGAACAAAGTTACACAATATAACGTACATACCGAGGCAGTGCACGTCATGTTATTTGACATTGTTGTTGTTGCTACTGCATGCTGGTACGTTTTTCTTGCTTTTTACAAAATAACAAACTTAAAAATATATGACATCTTTCTACAAGAATTTGGTCAGAGCTCTATTTATATATATGAGTCTAACAAGCTCAATGTCTGCTTGCACAGCACGCGGATCAAAAATGGAATAGTTCAAAGTAATGTGTTCACTTTCATTGTACTGCTTATAGTAGTACTCCACCACTCCAGATTTTTTCTCAATAATGAAACAATATTAAACCATAACAAATCTCTCGTTTCTTTATTCGCTTCTTATCCCCATTGTCACCAAAATCGATTTGCCTGAAGTTGAGCTGACAAAAAATACGAACAAACGAATGTAGGAAATAAGGCTTAATATATGCACACCAATGTTATGAGAGCAAAGCGTACAGAGTAGTGCATGAGGTCAATAGGCGCAAACAATTTTAACTTTCTCTTTTTGATGATGATAATGCGAACTGACATGGTAACACTTTCACTTCTCAATGACCTCCAGAATCCTTCAGTAGAGCTAACACCAGCCTGCTGCTGCTCATCCATATACTTTGCACCATAACAGTTTAAATTGAGTTTTATTACTTTCTGGATTGAGTCGGAACGTAAAAATAAGTGAAAGTAGAGTCGAGTCTGAGCTGAGAAAAGCGCTGGAATGGCAGTCAGTTAGCATTTGCGACTGTGTATGTGTGTACACTCCTAATCTAAAGACATTTCTATACGACGGACTTGCAAACGAACAACCGAGAAAACATTATTATTATTATCATGACTAGAAAGTATCATCATCTCTTTGGAGGACTTTCGCTCTCGCTCTCTTTCTCTCAGCACATAGTTTACTTATCTTGCCCACGGCGTCAATCACCACACAGGTGAGGAAGTTAAAAGCAGGAAATAAGAATAGATTAAAATTTTGTTTGCTGACTGAGACTAATATATTATGTAGATACTACGTTATTGTTGTGGATGGAGTAAATGCAAAGTTCATTTTATTTCGTACAACTAAGTTGATGTTTTATTTACAACGGAATACTAAATATCATCACAAATGAGGATGACAGGGCAAGATTCCGACAATGCATATATGCATAGTTAGTTTAGAGAGAGAGAGAGAGAGAGAGGAGAAATATTCGAAGCTATTAGTCTTATCTTGTATACACGCAGTGCATAATAGAAATGGAAATCGTGTTGTCATCAAAGCTAATTGTAAGCGTTACCAGGCACATCCCCGGCGCCTAAGTAGCCAACGCCAATGTCGAAGTGGAGCAAGTCTGTTTGTACTAAACAAAAAATGGGTTTGTACGCAGACACTTGACTAAACACAATTTTGGTACTCAATGGCTACGATAATAATTTTGCATATTCAGTTCTTCGTATCAGCAGCAATAATAACCTACAGTGTGTATACTTATTATAAAAACGAGAACTGTTTTAAGGTTCAATTGCTTTTTTCGAAAACTCATGGGCTGTT
>JAQFZH010002222.1:0-17335 GCA_034695485.1 Entomobrya nivalis | reverse complement strand
CCAAATTTGAACGAAATCCGTCAACGCGTTCTTGAGTTATCGTGCTCACAGACAGACGGACGGACGGACGGACGGACGGACGGACACGCTAAAGTCAATACTTGCTGACGCTTCGCTTTCAGCTACGTAATAAACTAGATGAAACGTTGACAGTATGAAATGCATGCAATGTGCAATGCAATCTTCTTGTCGATTTGACTTGACTGACTGAGAGCGTGTGTGTAAACCGAAAATGTCGTCTAGAAGAAAGCAATATAAGCTAAGATGTTACATATGTTGGCTAGTTATGTGTTATATATTTTAATGATAATAATAATAGTAAAAATGTGTTCGCAAATGAAACTAGCGACGAGTACACGACATAACGATAACAAAATGCCCTACAGTGTTATATGGGAAAAAGAAGTGCAAAGTTCATACATACATATCTCATAACTTTGTGCAAGTGTGTTTGTGTGTGTTTGCATTTATCTATTTACTACATTTTTACGTTCGTTTTGGTGTTGTTGACTGACTTGGATGTGACTAATTTTGCATCACATCAATAGACGAAGAAGACGGTATGAGAATGAAAGAATGTTTTTGGGAGAAAAACAAGCAGAAAAAAATAGTTAAAGAGTTGGGAAAGAGACGTTGGTGTTGGCTGACTGTCAGTAGTGTGGTTTGGTCGTAGTTCGCATGGCTTTTGGTGTGATATGTGTTAGACATACATGCATGTATATTTTCACTAATGTAGTTGCCTTAGACTAATAAAAAGTAACTTTCATTCTTGTCCAAGGTACACAAATTGGTTGTGGTAGTGGTGCCAGTGCTCTCTCTCACTCTTTCTCTGGGTGTCTGAGAACATATACATTTTTTTGATCAGGCGAAGAAGAGAACGATAAAGTTTATCCATAGATATTATCGTAGCAAGAAAGATAAGAGTAGCTGGTTACCAACTACAACCTATTTAGTTGAGTAATAGTAATAATACTAATACTGCATTAATATTGTATATTACAAGTTGATGGTGTATACCTGTATAAACATGATAAGATAGTATACAAGCCAAAAGACAGTATTTTTGTAAGAAGTTCTCTTTTTTTTGCTTTGAGCACACGTATTTCGCGGAAATTCTGTTTTCGTGGAATCAGTATAAGGAATACCATCACTGCGACCACCAGCTCACTAGTCAGTATTTAAGCCAAAGTGTTGTATGGTTTGTACTTCTGAGCTTTCGGCGAAAAGAGTGAGCTACCGTTATAGTTCATTTCTCCATATATATGTTGCGTTCATTAAGTATTTTCAGTACGCAAGCTATATTTCGAAGAGAATGTTCTAAAACACACCTGAGCATTGAAGCGTATATGATACATGAGTACTAAATTCGATCGTTACTTTGTTGTTTTGCGTGTGACAGTGGTGCGATGTAGTAATGACCGATGCTCACAATCAAAACCAGTAAATATTTTGTAGCTGAAGTTTTCAGTCAATAAGTTGCTTCGGTGTCACAATCACCGTTGGGTCGTCATTGTGCCATTTATTTATGCTTTACGCAGTTTTCTCCACTGAGAATACAAAAGTGAAAAGGATTTTTATTTTGAAGTTAAAGGAGGCGAGAAAATGTATGAAGTGCGTGCTTAAGTTTGAAAAGGTTTGCCTTGTCTGCGGGTGACATGGCACTTGCTTTGTGAATGAAGGTGCGATGCAAGGATTTTTTTTTGATTTAGTTCTACAAAGTGAGTTTTGCAAAACATCGATTTCCAACTTGCATCGATTTCTCTACTATTACAGCTATTGTATTCATATTTGTATATCAGCAGAATGATATATTATTATGGTGATGAAATCAGCCTCAGTTAAAAGCAAAAGAGACGCATCTAATTACGCATTGTCAGATGAAAGTTTTTTCAGTTCTCCCTTGATTCCCATATTGCCTTTGCGTCATTTACCACCGACAAAATTTCCAACCTCTGTGATAAATTATAGCAATATTAATAGTGTGTAAAAGTGCAGTCACACATGTCTTTAAACAAATAAAGTAGGAGGAGAAGAGGCTTCCACTTTTTCTGAGTAAATAACGCGATGCTAGTGAGTTTTACAGCTGCTATTATTACTACACAGTGACAACACAACACACAAAGCTTTCTCTCATTTCCGGTTGTCGTGCATACACCAAGTGTCGAGGTGATCCATTTTTTGTACTACAGTTGGCGATGTCTGACTGAAGTAACGTACAGCATTTTAACAAATCCACTGCGAGTAGAGATATCCAAGTCAAGGTGCTTTTGATGGCATGGTCGTGCATATTTATGTGTGAGTTTTTCTCAGAAACTTAGCACAAATACAAATAAAAGAGTTACACTGGCTTCGCATTCCTTTCTGTCTGCTGGCGACTCCGTAAATTACTCCAAGGTACTTTATATACAGACTCATCATTTTATGAGCATTAATGATGTGATTTAAATTTTTACTGTTAATTAAACTTTTCTTCTAGTCATTGCAAGCTTGCCATCTTTCGTATGATTTTCAAATGAGCTATGCCTCATTATCACCATGCAGGAGTAGCTTATTATTATGATTAATTATGACACCGTGCCTATTCGAGGTGCATTTGCTCTAATATAATATTCTTATCTGAATTAGACAGGTAAATTTGCAAAACTTAATTTCTGATCGATATTAATGATTTGAGATTTTTTTAAATGGGTCAACCGATTTTGTACAAAATCAATTGCGACGTTTTCCGATTTTCCGAAAATCGGATAAGACATTTGAAAACTAGGGCGCTCACAGGTGGATAAGCTTTAATAATGTTGCGTTCAGAACTTAAATATAATGTTATAATGCGAGTATAGTATATAGGACAATACTATATTATTACGCGCAATTTTTCGTTACAAGTGTTGGTCCAACAAAGCTTCATTGTATTCTCTAGTTTTAACCCTTTCTTCAAACTTGAAAACATTTTGTTGTTTAATGATTCAACTTTTTTACGAATATGGATTTAAGGCAGTGCACATTATTTGCCGGTTTACATGTAGAGCTAGAAACTGTGATAAAATTAAATACTGACGGCGATGATGAGTGTGTGGTAGAGCTAGCAGTGTAAGTATGCTATGGTAAGCATATCAATGAGGAACTTTTGCTAAAGCTGTGCTGTACGTGCTACACTTATTTTTGTTCCTTTTCCTGTCTGAAGGTTATTTGGCCTTAGCATACATACCGTCTAATAAATGTATTTACTAGGTAACGGCATACTTTTATATAACATTATTTCCGTAGAACATGAACACCATCATCATCGCCAGTTTACCATTGTGTAATTATATTAACTTGGCTATTATAAATAGCCTCGCTTAACTCTTTGGCTATAGTTCATAGTTTATTCAGCAGGGGACGAATCTTTGGTTAGCTGTTGGATTTTCAGTTTAAATCGACGAGAAGAGAGAACGAAGACTAGTTTGCATGCTTGTGGTGTATGAATTTCGGTGTGTCGTCATTATAAAATGTGTCGCACGTGTGTCTGTTGTGTCGGTTCTAGTCTATTTATTAATATCATTACGTTATATGTACATTGCACAAGAAATCCCAAATTACTCGAACATTGTGGGTTATATCTTTGTAATTTGCCAACATCTATGGTTCCCATTTGTGTTGTGTTGAAAATTTCCACTTTTTCTTGAGCTTCGCAAAATATTAAATCATTGTTGAACAAAGCTTTCATTGTGGTTGCAGCCTTTTCATATTTAATAGTACTTTAGTACACCCACCGCTATAGACTTTTAGTACACCATACACACCTTTACGATTCGTTACAAGTTTTCGTCGCATTTGCTTTACTCCCACGCCATCACAACTTTAGGTGTGCATTTAGTGTAGAAATATAATATCAGTATCGGCTTGTTCGTGACGAAAGAGAAAGACACTTGCTTGCATATTTATACCATTCCCTCCCATACATAGAATGCTTGATGAATTCGTAAGTAATACTAATAATGACTACAACGACATACCACTGAAGGATAAAGTAAAGGAACCGAAGATGTGATACACAAGAGAAGGAAAAGACAGGAAAAGGGAGCAGCTCAAACCTCATTTTAACTTATTCAATTCCTCCTTGTCGTTCTCTCTTCCTCTAAATTCTCAATCTATCTAACTTTATCTTTATGCATGCCATGTCATGTCAGTCTCTCATCTCTCCTTCCATCCAACATGTATGCACACATGCAAGTGAAGAGAAAGACGAAAAGACAAAGACATCCTTTAAAATCTTGTTTTGGCTTACCAACTAACAACTAAACCGGCTTATTTGCATAGGAGATAACTCATCTCACTTAAGCTATCTATGTATTCTCCTTTTTTCTGAGATGATGATGCGATGATTCTTATACGACACAGTTTTAACTGCATGGTTTTTAAATGCACAAACCTTTTCACCATTCTTTTGATCGAGACTTAAACTTTATTATTCTCAACTTTCCCCCATCATCATAGATAGATTTAAATTAAATCGCAAATAAAATAAGCAGATTGTCTGTCTCAATTTGTAATAAGCAGAATTGAATAAACCCGCAATAATAACGATAATAACAACGGAGCTGAAACAATGCGGCGTATAGTAACGATAATTACATAATATGTAAATTCTTAACCTTAAAAAATGCTTTCGAATTATATGTTACTTTTCTTATGTAAAATATTTCAATGTGATGACCCCACCGTGACCTTATGGTATGACCTAAGGGGCTGAAAATATGTAATCAGACGACCCTTGACCATTGATAACTTCCTACCAAATTTAAACGAAATTGAAAAATACATAACGTCACATAATGACATATTTTACGTTTGACTGTGACTTTGACACTGATTCGTGACCCTGCGAGGCCAGTTAACCTAAAGTGACACATGGCTCATGGTGTACTCGACGAGAGCTTTCAATTGAGCTGTGCAAATGTACACTTTAAATAAGTTGATTACTTTCGACTCGGGGGCTGACCCTGGGCGTTGCAAATCTATCAGTTTCTTGGTCTTAACGATCCACAAGTCAAATTTGAACGAAATCCGTCAATGCTTTATTGAGTTATCGTGCTCACAGACGGACAGACAGACGAACACGATAAAGTTAATATTTGCCGACTCTTCGCTTTCAGCTCCCTAATAAATATGTGTATATAACATATATATTTATCTCATCGTTAGTTAGGTATATTCATTTCAGTTGTGCTATAATTTGATTTCTCTCGCCTCCAAATTTGCACTTGTGATGTTCGTTTTATATAATTTTGTATAAAAAATATAAGCACTTCTAAATTAATCTCGCCGCTATAACTAGGCCAAAACTTTACTCAAAATATGCGTGGTAGGTTAAACTCCTGTTCGCTGTTAACGTTTTACATAATTTAATTTACACACAACGTAGCAATTACATTGAGATACACCGTCGAATGCTAAAATGTACGTACATACAACAAATACATCATCGTTAAAGACAAGACTATAATATATCTGCACATTTCATCGATGGTCTAACCTTGTCCAGGGTATAGCAAAGCAATTGCCATAGTTTTATGTAATTTCCCCATTTCTACATATATTTAAGTATGATTTACTGTGTACTAACTGTGTTTTGTACTCAAACTTCAAAGTATGTACATTAATATTTAGTAGTACATGTGACTTTTGCCATTAAGATTTAACCATTTTTTAACAACTGTTAAAAATCTTTAAGATAAAACTACAATTTCACTAAGCTCTCCACGAGATTCACAGATATGTTTTACGATCGATATGAGCTGTTCTAAATGAACGCAGTATGATCGGCTATTTAAATGGCAAATGTTTACTAAAGAAATGCACGCAAAATTCCCATGAAACAGACAAACATACATTACGTCTACACATACATATGTGTATATATTAAGTTACATAAGTTGACAACTGTATATAGTATATAGTAGTAATGCTCAGCTACTCACTCAACTTTTTAATGCCAATTTTAGCTTGTGAAATATTCACAAGGACAAGAAAACACAAAATAAGCTGTCATCATCATCAGCGTCAATAGTGGTCGTCGTGTCCGTGTGTATTTTATACCCACTGCAATATAGTAACATAATATACTTCAGCTCTTCATATGTCCGAAATAATATTATTTTCAAGTAAAAAATCCATAAGCTCAATTTGGTTCTCCAAAATTCTTCCCATTTCAAGTTGACAAGAAACCAATAGCCACACACGCTGATAGTGACACACTATAACCCTCAAAAGTGACATATTTTCATTGTAATCTATAATTGCATTTCTACAGACCAGTTAACATTTTTGATTGAAATGAAATTTCTGTTTTACACATAATGATGTACTGGCAATGATTTTTGAATAATACGAGTTGGTACTAAAAATATATTTTTGATGCCTTCATCATTTGTGACTGAATGAAGGATAGACGCATGGAAAATCAAGAAATTTGGAATGTAGTAAAAATGAAACAAGTGACAGAGAAAACATTTCATTCGAAGTCTGTGGAGACAAATTACGAAGGCATGTATTCCCAAACCGAGCTGTCTCATTAGTATGCAGCTATTCATCAAAAGGTGTTTGTCCCTGGGCTTTAAATAAACAAAAGAACGTGTTGAGAAAATTTTCGAACAAAATTGTGGGCATGCAATGGTCATTAAGCGTGGGAACTAAAGTTTTAAATAAAATAAACAAAAAATAATGTCCCTATTTTGAACGGTTTCCTTGAGATGGAGAATTGTGTGGAACGAAATAAGACGGCTAACGTCGTTGCCACTACCACTTCACCCGCTGTTATGCAATCCAGCACATACATTTGTAGCAATGAATAACACATTGCGTACGATGATGGAAAGTGTATTTTGGTTTTGCCTGAACACACGAATGACGACATCGAAACAAGCATTGTATTAAGTGTGTGCATGCATTTGTGGGATGTGCTATGTGCTACAGTACGATGTGGATTGTGGAAGAGACTCTCAAGAGTCCAGTTTACCTATTTTCTTTTTTTCCACATAGACCCATTTCAACAATTTACAATTCTTTCGGGGCAATGTAAACATCCACTCTCACGTAAGCATACGAAAAAGGCTTAACGATGGTACGGTTTGTTTGTGTGGTAGTCTCGGTGGTGCATAGTGGTCTTCATGAAAATGATGACTGTGTGCGTACAGAGAGAGAAAAAAGGACGCAAACTCATCGTCATCATGATCAAAATTTTACTTGTTTACATTTACATTGTTTTTATCATCATCCTCATGCCATGCCACCATCAAAGAGAAGACGAAAGAGTCTTCAAATAAAACATTCTTGCTGATGGTCTGCATAAAAAATAAATTAGGTTAGTGGTGTTGGTTATGTTCGTAGATGGTACACGATCATTGTGTTGGCGCTCTCCCGTCTGAAGAAAGAACGGGACAAGGAAGATTACAAAAGTGCTCCCCAATGCATAATTGTCAAAGAGAAAGAAAATGTCCTATAGCGTTTGTTGCTACATGATAATAATAATATTTACATAACTTTCCTCTTATCGTATTATTATATTTTATTATTAGTGTCATAATACTTCATCATATTTTTTTACGTTTTGTGTTGTTGCAGGTGAGCTTCGGAGGAGCAGGAGTTTCAAATCCAGTGGTGTGGACGGCTGGTAGCAGCGGTGGCCTTCCAACTGGTGTAGTGAGTAGTAGTAGCGGCATCGGAATTCCGGGTCCTCACCACCCTCCATCCTCCTCTCTTTACGGTGAGGACCCAGGAAAACCAGGCATGTTGGAGGTGGTCGCCGGCCTGTCTCGAGATTGCTTCATCATTCCTCTCGCATGTGTTGATCGGTTTCTTCCTGCCGGTCTCACTGTAAGTACCTTTCTCCCATATTTATCAACCGCAAAAAAATATATTCAGAACATTTGTACATAATTTCGCAGCAGTCCCATTCGCAATGCTTGATGTCTTGCTTCTGTTTTATATTGACCTTTTCATGAAGCTATAAAAAATTTATATGCATGTAATATTTATTCTGACCATCATATTTGGGTTCACATGCATAAGGAGTGACGCACACAAGTATGAAAATCTTAATATGAAGTGGCAACGCATTAAAAGGTGTCGTGACCAGGGGAAAGGAATGCTTTTACTCTTACGTTACACAAGTATAAATAGAACGCAGACGTTTTTCTAGGTTAAAAATAACCTTGCAATTACGTTCGTTGCGTTCGGCTCCAAATTTACCTTATAAAAACCTTTCTGCCTTTCACCTTTCAATCCCCATTTGTCTGTATGCAAATATTGAAAACTTACGCAAGTGGTCTGTGAAGAATCTGCCAGCTTAAAAATTCACCTCTGCAAATCGTGTGTATCAACTTTAAAAAAAATTAAAGCGTAAAAAGTATCGTCGCTTTCTTTAGTAAGGATAAAACCGGAAAAAAATCGATGCAAAACGCTGAAATTTCATAAATAAAATGTTAAATGGAAAAATCTAATGACAGAGGTACAACAAAAAATTGCTGTTACCGGTAGCTACCGACAAAGAATCCATTATAAGATTAAGGTGTACTTTTATTATTCCCATTAAGGTCTACCACACTTTTACACTTTCACTATAGAGTAAAAACCGTAGCCTTTAAATCGTGCTACGGCTTCGTAGCATTGTCTGATAACAATTATGATCAGAATCAACACTAGTTTTTCACTCCTCCTTTCCCGTCGGCTAAACAAATCCCAATGTAATGCATAAAACATTAGATGGGAAAATGTAAATGCAATTTCTAATCCAAACAAGCATTTTTTGTAGTTTTCTTTTTCTTTTTTCACTAGACTAACTAAAAGAACATGTATGCATACACAAGAGTTCTTTTGAATGTGCCACCTCGCGTACTAAATCACGCTTAAAACGTATTTTTAAGGATGTGTTTTTTTTGTCTGTACGCCTGCCATTGTATTTTTTTCTTGTGAGATTTTTTCCGTAAATTCTTGTCGTCACTTTAATACAATGCACGAATTTCTATATTAGCATTAGCAACTACATACCGAATCCTGAACTAAAAAAAAGTTTTATCTTTGAGAGAAAATCAAATTCATCTAGACTTCCTTGCAATTTTTTAACGCCATCGTTGATTAAATTCATACAAGGTTTTAAATTCCACCTTTTTCTCTATATGTAGCGTAGCTGTATCAACAAGACGGGATATAACCTTATTGCGTATCCGTTTGTGTGGGATTCGATATATTAGCACTGCATTGCTACAAAGACGGATTGTTTGAAAGTATAAAATAGGGAAAAGTTAGAAATATTGATGTTTCCTAATGGATGGTGTAGAAAGAGCAAGCATTCATTTATCATCATCTTCACACAAAAAAATACTAAAACATTATATCAAGGTATCACCGTCAGCATACACCACATTTGTTTCTTTTCTCCGCTTTCTCTTTTGGCTACCACTATAACTCATCATCAACAGAATCGTTGCATATTCTGAATATCAACATTTTATATAAAATATACTTGCAACATTACGTGCCGCGGTAACATTAGCACAAAAGAGTGCGAGTGTCTGAACAATATTACGCAAAAAAAAGGATCACGTAATCATGTATACACACAAGCTGAGATAATTTGTCCAAAATCAAAACGATTCGTTCGTTCAATCAATCGAAGCCATCAGAATTTAGTGCATTTGGCGTCATTGAAACCATTAAATTCATAGGATCACTTTACTAACGCCCGATAGAGTGTTTCTGTTTTTAATGTGATGTGGGAGAAAAAGTCTTTCTGTCCGTCCGTCTGTCTGTCCGTGTGTGTACACGATATCCCAAAACCCCGGTATCCGATTCTTATGAATCCGATCCTCAACATCCGATTTTTATGAAAATTAGTATACAACTTCATATGGTCAATAGGAAGAACTTATTGATTTTGAGCCAAATCGGTTGACCATTACTGGAGTAACGGGTAATTGACGGTTGCATGCTTTGTAAATAGCCAAAAAATTGTACAAATCGTTTTATTAAAGTAATGGGATCAAACTTTATCAAGAGACTATAGTAATCAAAGAAACCCTTTCTGAGGTATGACCTATCAAAGGCCAAAACTCCAATTTGGTCTATGCCAATTGTCAATTAACCAACTCATTGTATCTATCACGGATCTTCTTGTACCCGCACATTTTCTACCCGGATTTAGTTTGTTTGTCTGTCCGTCCGCGTCCGCGAGGAGTGTGGAGGGTTCATTACTTTTACTCTTCACGTTCATCTACGTATTTTCTTCATAGTATATCATGACTTGTTTCATAAAACATTAGTTATAGCAAACAACATTTTCAATCATATGTGTACTTACAAATCGACTGCTATATACATGCGTAGCTAAGCGGCTAAGCATGTAAGCCAGTTTGTACTTGTACATGCTTGCTGTGTAGCTAAGCAAGAGCCCGTCGATTTGACTGTATGGCCCTTTTGCAACATGTATGTATGTATGTATGTTAGCTATCAGCATTCCGCCCTGGATTATTCGCTGATAGCTTTCTCTGTAGATCACTTTCACATATATATTTTTATTGTTAATTTAGTGTTAGTTTAGTCTAGTTATATTTTTAGTCTTGTTGAGATAACAGTATGCTGTCTTCAATCACTTTATCAATGTAAAAATAAACAAAATTAAAATATATGTTATCATCAATGGATTTACGTAGACTCGTCGTCTAACGTCGTAGAGTTAGCATGGGAGTCACGATGGGAGATAATATTAAAAACATACCTACTCAAAAACGGAAATATTTCCATTATGCTAAGCGATTTGTTGACCTATATATATGTGATGGGAATGTTCTGTTGTTTCTCACCTATTGTCTGTGTATGATCTATGCAACCACTGAAGGTAGTAGAAGTGTTGATTGTAAAAGTTTCCTTCGGTGTTTTGTTACACATTCCTTCAAGTTCGTTCCATTGTTTTCAGTTTTATTTCCAAACTATACATGCATTCTATGGCAAATACTTTACTGGTCGTCTAAAGTTAGCAGACTTTCATTTCATACATTTATAAATTTTAAGTGCACACCTAATATAAAACCATACATCCATTGTGTTCTCAGACATTATTCAATGGCCAGACAAGACAGAAATGAAAACAAGAATATATTGCTTGGTTTCATAATAATCGCGTACATTATTCGTTGTCAAAAGAACCACTCCACGATACTATTGTAGAATAACTATATCATGCAACCCTCACAATTAAAACATTACACAGTACAATCCAGAAAATATCTATTTCATCTGTACATAGTCATTAAAAAATCCATTTAGCATATAACCTTATTTTATATTATTAATTATTCGGCTACTTTGTTTGCCTTTTAGACGATGTATCCCATCCCATATCATATTAAAGAGTAAAATTACAGGCTAATCATGCATCTTCAGTCTCACAATTTGATTATGAGAAAAAATGTCATATCAAAATGAGCAAATGAGTAGATAAAAAAATAAGCCACTGCTTTCTCCTTTTTTTAAACCAAAGCAAAATACTTTTCCTGTATTCCAAATAAAACGGTTTTTGTTTACTCACACGTGACCTTGTTCTTTTGTGAAGTATCAGTATCCTGTTGAGGTACACACATTTATTATTTTCCCATAAAAACACAAAAATAATATATTCGTTTTTCATTCTTTCTGATATGCGCATTCTTCGATGTAATGTTTGAGACGTCACCCAGATCTTGTTACATGATTAGTTCTTAGCAAACGTAACAGCATATACTTTTACTACTGTGGAAACATGCATACTTACGAAATATTTCTGAGTCTCAAATGTTTAATAGCAGAATTCCTTCGTTTTCAGTGAGTAAGAAAAATGTTTGTAAATATTTAGCAAACATATATGTAGGTATATGACTTTATCAATGGAATTTTATCGATTCGATGTTACTTTCATTCTGGGCCCCTTATATTATGTCAGCAAAACCACCTACATTTTTATGCTATGCTGCCGAAAATATTAGACATACGTACTTAGGACTACGAAAAAATATTTAAATTCGACAAAAAATCATTGTTGACGAGCAAATTCATTTGACAATTAATATTTGTTATTCGTCTATCATTCTTTGACAAATTTACTAGGTGCAGGCAGGAATTTTGACATTTTTGGTCGTTCATACGTTCTTATGAGTTTGCTATGTAAACATAATAAAATTACATTTGAAGTGCCCAGATACATTCAGAAAAATTTGTCCCATATATGTTTAAAACTTCAAAATTTTAATAATGTTATGGATATGAAGTAAACATCAGCTTATTATTATTAATTCATATAAATCAAAGTATAGCTACTAACGATAAGTTCAGTTCATTGAGTCAGGTTGAATTGAGATACCATACATTGGAATCATGGGTTAAGTATTGCTTAGAAGTTTCCTAAATGGGCTCCCTTAATGACAAATGAAAACTTAATGTGCAAACCAATATGAAAATAGGAGTGTGTAATTACCATGTTTTTTTTCTCATAGTTGCCTGATGCGAGCCATACAAAACCAAAAACAGCCAACAATAATTCGACCAGTCACTCTTCGTCCGGTTGCCAATCTGGAGCAGCAACACCACTCAATGTGCTTGAAGTCGCTGATCCCCAATTGGCAATTGTAGTTCATTTGATGACTCCACTCATCAGTCTGACTCCTCCAAACGAGTCTCCACACACACATCCAGAGCGTATACAACGTTCCCTTGCCATACCACTTTTACACAAGGCTGCAGCTGAACGACATGCATCACATGGTCTTCTTCTTGCTTCCATGGAAACTGGATGTAAGTGAAATAAGTTTTTTTTTGCAATTAAGTTTAAGTTCAACAGTACTTTGCAAA
Source organism: Entomobrya nivalis (assembly GCA_034695485.1). Lineage (NCBI taxonomy): Eukaryota > Metazoa > Arthropoda > Collembola > Entomobryomorpha > Entomobryidae > Entomobrya > Entomobrya nivalis. The sequence goes on along the minus strand of JAQFZH010002222.1, from coordinate 4,477 downwards.
TAAATTCTTAATTCCAAAATGAAATTGTATACCGAAAAAATATTAATTTATGATTTCACCTGACGTACTGTCGAAGTATATTATCTGACTACACGTCTGTTTATATGCTCAGGTTTTTGATGCATTCTTGTTGCTATTCTCCATCTGACACAAGACATGTCACGCCACTCTGTTAAAATAGGAAAGTATTGAAACTTGATTCCAGCATAGATTGGTGTTCCATCTTTCTTGCTCTTTATCCGTCTGTCTGTTTACTTAATCTCAACATTCTGACTGGAAAGACAAGACGCTCAAAGTATATGCACACAGTGTATATGAAAAAAGATGTCAATATGTGTATTAAGGTAATTCGGATGTATATCATGTACATCTGTATGAATGTTGGAATGCATATGAATCTGAGGTAACTCTTTATAGGAAAACTAAACTAAACCATTCTTCTATATGTACATATAATATGCTCCATTTATTTTTCAACTCAAAACTTGCAATTGGCAAACATTTTTATCAGGCAAGGCAATAATATGTGTCCTTATGTTTCCTCGATTTCTCACCATCACCACCTATGCAAATTTCGAGATGACTTTGGGAAAGAAAGTAGGCTTTCTACGAATTCATAGGTTTGTTTTATTGTATATTATGTTATCTAAATACCATTAGAAACTCCTTTAGTACAGCTAATACTATTATAACTCCATTTTTACCTTATTTCTCTTTTTCGCTATAAGAGGAAACAGTAAATAAATCCTGGATGTAAATAGAGCGATAGGAATAGGATTGTGGAAGTGAAGTGGTAGCAGCAGTAGCGATGTTAGAAAAAGGATCATAATCATTTTCCTTTACTCTGGCTTACTTCCATCGCTCCTCGTCGTTCCCTCCTGAAATAGACGAGATAAAACCTCTTTCGCTTATTTACTCGGTGGATCACTACTATTATAGTCATGATTGTGCGTATGTATAAATACTAGCTCTCTTCCATTCTTCTAAACTAACCATCTGCCCTTCCATTTTTCAGTGCATCCAAAAAAATTCATGATAATATTTGCCTCATTTTATTATCCTTAATATCATAGCAGCAACAGGATTCGTAGTACATTTCCATCCCAAAGCTACTTCCTCATTCTACTCTGCTACAACATTCCAATTCTTCTACTCTCACTCAAACTCTTTGTACACACACGAATATGACAACTCGCTACATTGTTTATCAAGCAAGCGAATCAGACAGAAGAAAAGTGAAAGGGAGAGAAAGTGAACGTTCGAAAATGAAAGTAGTCTCGTTTCCCGAAGAATCCAGCTGAGATTAATAAATAATAATACATGGCAGAATAAAGGAACCCATTATGGTATCTCATATCATCCTCTCGGAATGGGACAGTATGCCACTTCGTTTATAACTGACAACTGATGTTATAGTACAACTATCGTGATGCTCATCATCATCATCACCACAAAAACACCATAACTGCCAGATTTACATCCATCCACCGAGTAGCTTGCAAAATTATTATATTAGCCTGACGTGCTAGGACGACAACGATGAGGATGATGATTGGGTTGCGAGCAGTAGTCAATAATAAAGTGCTCAACTAAAAAGTAAAATGGGAAGAGATGGAGAGATATAAAATGGTAACAAGCACATTGACACACGCCCAGATTATTGCCTCGTTTGTTTTCCTTCAACACCAGCCACTTTCTCTGCATATCTCTCAAACCGTGATTCCTTTTTTGGATTTGACACACTATAGTCATACATAGTTAGTGGCTGTATAGGGTAAATTGTGATGATTATGAGAAAATTATGCATATTTTGCACATCGTTTCATTTTCAACATATAGTCATCAGTATCAGTATCACACACTAATTACAGTTTTATTACTGCCACCACTACAGCCATACGTCACACCACACCATGTTCCGTTTTATCTGCACTTTTGTGGTTTGGGCTGTTTTTAAAACATGCCATCTTCCGAAATTGGCTGTTGTATGTACTGCCGCTGTTGCATGTTGTGTTTCACCAAAAACGCTAACCAAAGATTCTGTCGTTTTAGTTGAGTTCCGGAGTTTACAAGAAGTGTTCACTCCTTTCCCGTGTATCTCTCTTCCACTATTCCGCCAACCCATCAAGCTCCCTTTTTTATTGTTTGTTGTGTTCTCTTTCTCAGTATTCTGAACTCACATGTATCATGTTGTTGTTGTTATTGTTGTTGATCGTTTTACTCCTCCCCAACACCGCCGCCTTCCTCCACATGTCGGAGCATTTATTTTATCCATTATGGAACGTGCGCTACATTTTTTTGCAGTTTAAAGGCTTTTATTCGAGGAGTTTTTGGTTGCCTTCAAAAGTAGAAAATAAATATGTATTCGGATTTGTTTGTCGAAACGTAAAATAGAAATAACATGACAGCACGGCACAGAGTAGAGTATGTACATAGATAAAAGAAAACTTCCTCGTATTGTTTCACTACTTTCTTCAAACTGCAATGCATTGTTTTTGTGTCTTTTGCACACACTACCGCTCTCCTTTACCATCTCCGTCATCATCATCATCTTATGACTTGAATTTTTTTATATTTCATTGTTCGGATCTTCTTGATGGTGAAGAATATATATCTAGTTATGTTTATGTGTTCATGTGTTTGGATGTCCCAAAGGAACACTTTCGATTCTAGCGTTTTCTTCTTTTTCTCTATCTCTCCACATCCACTTAACTCCACATCTTTCTCCACTTGGTTTTAAGTTGCTGGTTTCTGCTTTTCGCTCTGGTTTCCTTCTTTTTTTGGCCATTCGATAATTAATATGTTGTGACAACCAAGGATATAACAGTAGAATAGATGCCATGCAGAGGAATATATCAGTAAACGTCTCTATATATTTTGACCGAACGAATTCACCAAATTAAAGTTTTATTTAAACGAATGCACCAAAATTTGTCTGTGAGTCATTTACAAGATGATATTATGGCGTCCAGAGAGAAGAGATCCAGAGCGACCCAGAAATTGTAATACTGTAATTAGATAACGGAAAAAGTTACCAAATACCTCACTCTCCCATTAAAATGACTGAAAATACAGTCAGTCCCATTTTTGTACTTTTAGAAATTCTGACCTAAAATAGCGTGGAAAAGTAGTCGTTTTGCTAGCTAGAAAACGTTTTTCCGTTTTTAATAACACCGATTCGATTGTTGTCATATGGTATGGGATGATCTATAGTTTCAGGAAATCTTGTGGACTTTTATGTGACTCAAATCTTTAGAAGAATAAAGTCTGTGCAAGTTGTTTGTCAGGTTGTAAAGACAGCGGACAGTGGACACAGAAGGCTGGTGGTTCGATCTGCTGAGTGAGTGATGAAAGAGTCATAACCGGATGCTTAGAGAAAAAAGTAGCTTGCCGTTTCTGGAACAGAAATGAGGTCACATGCTCATGAATGATGGACAAGGTGTACACTCACCATTGCGAACTTAAAACATCGTGTAGACTTTGTGATGTGTAACAAAGCCCAGTCCACAGTCACATAGACTTTTATTTGAGGTTGCGACAAAATCAGTGAGACAAAAAGAAAGCAAGCGATGAATATATATATTTTTAAATCAGAACCGAAGACACCACATAAAGCAAAAACGCATTTCAGTGGAGAAACGTAAATCAAGCTTTAGTAGAGATATTTTGTGATTCTTTGGTATTGTCTGCTTTCTGTCTGTTTTCTATCAACCCAGTATGTGAACAAAGGAAACATGAAAGTGCTGCCATAGACAAATGCAGTTTATAAAGCAAAAGGGCCCGACAAGAATTGAGTAGTGGAAGAAAAATCAACGAAAAAATGATGTCTTGATTTGTGCTATTTTTATTGGTGCTCCTGACACCTCACAGTAGTAACAACGCCAACTTTCCCTCCACACACAAATGCATGTTACAGCAAGTGTTGGAGGATGAACCTGAGAAATATAGGTCGCATGTGACGAGAATTGTCTAAGTCTACAGAGAGTATGAGTATACACAAGTGGTCAATGCAATGCTACAGTGGCAATCTTTCTTTGACAGGTCCATTTGACGTTTATTATTATTATTATTATCATGAGATTTCGCAATTAATTAATTTTTGCAGACAATCAACACCCACTCTGGTTCCAACTTGGCCACATGATATTTTCATGTAGTTGCTATGACTGTCGACATAAACTGTGCCAAATAACATTATACTGTATTGCCAAAATGTAGAAGAAAGAAGTAAAATTCCCGTGGAGATGAAGAATAGAGATAGGATATTAGGTTCATTTCGAGGGGACAGCTAGATAACCTGTTATAAATGTAGTGCTACTGATGATGATGGCTGTTTCGTTGATTGGGTACATACTTCAGTTGGGTAGTCGTCAATCAATAAAAAATAATATACTACTTTATTAAGGAGGCACATCAAAATGAGCTCGGACTTTTGAACCCTTCCCAGTTCTCATATACTTCCCATGTTAAATAAAAT
>JAQFZH010002221.1:0-17337 GCA_034695485.1 Entomobrya nivalis | reverse complement strand
TCATCCCGTAAAAAGGTTGTCCAGTTGATCCTTGGTTGCATGGCCCAGTTGGTGTGAAGTGTGAAGGGGATCTCCGGGGGTTCTTTATGGAAAATGCTGATTTGGGATCCAATGAACTCAACTTCGTTTATCTTGAAGTTGGTGGAGATGGGAATCACGAACACGCTCTGTGGGCATTCCTGCATTCTTCCTTCAATTTGGATGGTACTTCCGGGCAATAAATATGGTAGCTGCCACGAAATGGTTTCACTTGCACAAAGTCCATAAAGTCATTCTCACGCTTGTCCTCACAGTGTGAGATGGCAAAGTATTTAGAGCCCTCAGGAACACTTGAATCTCTGTTGCAGCCGCGGGATGGGGAAACGATCATTTCATGTGTCAATGGCTGCTTAACATCAAGGTTGTAGACACATTTGTCTGCTGAAGAGTAGATGACATTTTGTGGACCCGAGTAACTGACCGTACTTTTAGTTTTATTGCCTTTAACAAGCATCAGCTTAATTGAGTCTGCCTCCAGTAACTGCATCGTCCTATTGATTATAGGCTGGTTGAAGGTAAGGATCAGCCGATCCTGTTCACTGTTCAATTGACATTTTCCAGCTTGTGCAAGCCTGATGGGACAGTCATCAGTACAGGGCAATGAAAAGTTGAAGTAATCCAAGAAGGGTGCATAGATATTCCCTTGCTTGATCTCACGGTTTGCATCTTTTATGAACGATTTTGCCATCATAAAACGGGTCGTTACGTACGAAATGCCGTAGCTGGTCTCAATGAACCATTTCATTTCATCATGATCATCTTGGTGCTGTTGAAGTGCTTTGAGGGTGTTTTTGAAATCCACCTTCAAAGATGTGATGCTTGCTTTGTTCTGGAGTAAACGTCTCTCCATGTTAGCCATCTCAATTTTCTGCTGCTGTATGGCTGCCTTTACATCACTAATCTTTCCAATATTTATTGCTGACATCGTTGTCCCTGCTATCTCAAAACCAGCTCCAACAAGGGAAGTTCCGATAATTGAGGCAATAACAGGAATTAAGGGAATGAGTGGTAATGCTCGTTTGCTCCTCACAAGGATGGCAGTAAATTCATGAGGAGAGCACATCCTGCCTAACTCGTACAAGAACATGGTCCGATAAAGAGCATTGCACTTCTCTTTTGCATTCCTAACCAGGTCAGTGTGAACAGTGTTCAACAACAAGTCACAGGGATGAATGAACTTCACGAGAAGATTGACTTGGCTGTACCCAGTGGTCACAGGCACATTACTTTGCCTCCGAATAACAGGAACAGAGTTTTTCACATCAATTGCACTTGATGATGCGATGCACATAAACATCATGAGTTGGTTGGTTCATTCCAGGGGTTGGTTTTGGGTTCCGTTTCCCCTTCTTCTCCATCTTGCCCTTAATAAATCCAAGGGATGCTGTTGGCTTCTTTATGGTCTCTCTCATTTCTGGCTTAATTTCAGTCATTCCCAAACCCACCACTGCAGTTCGGAGTTTTCCTCTCAATAGAGCCTTTGTTTGGCAATCTGCTAGCAGCTGATCCGTGGAAATGTACTCCAAAATAATAATTCCTTGAGCAACTAAATCTCGGATGAAGTGGTATTTCACTTTAATGTGCTTGGTTCTTATATGGTACTCTGGGTTCTTGGCAATCCTTATAACTGACGGATTATCCACAAAAATAACAACACATTTTTTAGGGAATCCAAGCTCCTCAAGAAAACAAATGAACCACATCGCTTCTTGACCTCCTAATGCCCATGCAATAAATTCCACTTCAGTAGACGACAAAGCAACAAGTGACTGCTTCTGACTACGCCATGAAACAACCTGACCATTTATAGTGAAAACGAAACCCCCTGTTGATTTGGATGTTTCCTTGCATCCAGCGAAATCCCGCGAGTCTGTGTATCCCACCAACTCTACATCCTTTCCAACGACATATACAATCCCCAAATTTATGGTTCCTTTTAGGTAACGTGGAATGTATTTTGCTGCATTCCAGTGTGTAACGTCATAGCAGGTCATGTAACGTGCAAGCTTTGCCACTGCATAAGTAATATATGGCCTGGTGCTCTTAGCCGAAAACATTTATGAGCCGAGTAATTGCATGAAAGGATACTTTTCATGACATTTCTTTTTTGCATTTTCATGACTGCTGGGAATTCCTCCAAATTGGGTTGCATGGGGACATTAGCAGGCTTAGCACCCTCCAATCGATATTTCTCAAGCAGATTTTTGAAAAATCCCGTGAACTTTACCGCCTTCAAAGGAAAGGTTCAGCCAAAATCCGTGCGCCAGGGTGGCAAAGCCCCCAGACAAACAATGACAAGAAAAGGACGACAGACAAATTTTGCAAGAAGGTAGTAAAGAAAATGCAAGAAAGCAATTACAGAAAAGGAACGAAAGGAAACCGCAGTAGCCACGAAGGAAACTTTTGGGAAGAAAAATGAAGCAGACAAATGAAAAGTTAAGACATCGAACTTCCAAAACCATTTGGCAATCGTTACAACCCCGCGATACCGACTTGTCCTGCAGACGTAGTTTTCCAAATGGAAGAGGTGAAATTTAAAAAATAAATGCATTTATTTTAAATTTAATTATAGGTTTCATAAAATAGTTTTATATTAAAATCTGATTTTGTGTCCAGTTCCAGCAAATGAGTTTTTATGGGCTCTCCGATAAACAGGTCAATATTTTTTTGGAGAAAATTGGATTCGTTGACATCATAGATGGCTACGCCTGTGAAAATGTGACACCTGTTATATGAGTTTATATGAGTATAGAAGTTATACTGGGTATAAATAAGTACATTGTATGTTAGATTTATTATGTAATGTTGAATTAGGATGTGCGGACTTGGATTTTTTATGTAAAAGTAAGCAAAGTTATAAAAGTAAAGGAATAATATTGTGGAAACAAGGAGCAATAAAAAAGCATGCAAGTGTAAAGATTCCTAGGAAAAAGTTGACTTATTTATGACCTTTGTATGAAATAGAATCCTGGCATTGCGCAGGAAGCGAAGATGTACAAAAGGACAATAATGTGTGGGATGTTAAAGAAGTACTGGATGAAGTAGTTGCCGACCGCATGGCAACAGAAAAAATTATTAGGATAGGCCCTTGCAAAGGGACACCTGTTTTGTTTATGTACAAATGTGAAGGAGAAGATTGAAAAAGCTCGAAAATGCGACGTTCGGTGGGGATAAAAAAGGAGCCGTGGACGCGTTGGACGGAACTTCGATTCTGCTGGCCTTTAAACTGGATTTCCGTCTATGTTAGGTGATTGATAAGCCGTCGAGTTCAATAGTGAACTAATTGTTTTTCTTTTCTTTATTTTTTTTGGGTTGACCATAAATGTAGATTAGTTTTTAAGAAAAGCTTAGACAGTATTTTTCCGTATTTTAGGGATTATTTAAGATAAAATATTCAGAGCTGTGGAACTCTTCTTTTAGGTTTAAAAATAATCATATTAAATACTAGATTATTAGGTAGGTATTAAAAATAAAAGACAGATAAATAAATCAATATAAGAATTTAGTAAAGATTCAATTGTTATAAAATCTTTTCATATGAAATATGATGACAAAAGTTTTTATATATATATTTTATAATAAAGCCCCTGTGTATTATACTTTTTACCTTTGTTTGATTTATCGTTTAATTTTTGATTTCCTCTACAGCACCTGATAAATGGGCACTGACATAAAATAATAACACCATCGTGGCTCGATACTTCCGATATGAATGTGAACCGCCATATGCAAAATAAAACATTTGGTTTTCTGCTCTCGCGAAAATCTTGAATCCAAGCCAAATTTGAAAAAAGCCTGGTCCCAACCGAAGGGGAAATCCGTAACACTCTTCCAGGTAGTGGGTAGCCCACGATGATAATACAGACAACCTCTTTGTACTGAGACCTACTTATATGGCTCTGATCTCCTTTCATGGAACCAAATTTCTGCCCTATGACGTAAACAACTTTGTTGACTTGGACCACGGTGAGAACCCAAGGGTTCAGCCATTTAGAGATCTCCTGAAAAAAGAGGCATGAAAAAGGATCCTCAAAAACTTTAAACTGATGTTCGAACGAAGATGTTTGTCCTTGCTATGAAATGGGTCGTCACTTCTTTGAAGTAACTTTTCGAGACATTACAGTTGTTAAACTACAGAGGTTTTGTAATTAAAGATATTTTTTGTTTTTATTCATAGAAGCATGTTAAGCATAAGCCTTAATTAGAGTAAAAAAAATTGAATGCCTGGAAATGAAAGGCAGAAAACAAATGTGTGTAAAACCTTATAATTACCAATTTATTGATTTATTTATTAATTTATTGATTGTATGCATAACAATTAAATTTCATTGAAATAAAATTGTCATAGTTTTTATTGAAAATTTCGGTGTACAATATTGACGTAATAATTTTGAAGTAATAATTCTTATCATGTCCAAACAGTCCATCATCAAACAGTCCAAAAATGCTTCTTGAAATTTAACTTGGTCGCATTGAGCTCCGAAAGTCAGTTTTGAAGTCGCTCAAAGTCAAACGTTTCCTTCCAGGTTGATCTCTGCCAGACAAACGTGGACTACCTGGTTAACCCTCCAACATTGTGGACAACTTAGTCCCGATAGAGCTGGAAAAGTTCCGGGAAATTTACGTCTCGAATGGGACCCCCCGCGATTGTGTCAATTAGGAAGTTAAGAAACATGACACAGGAGTTGGCTCATAACTCAAGTTGGCTATTTTTTTAAATGCTTTATTATCTAAACTCCATTTAAATGTCTTTAATTTAGTTGAAACCCAAGTTCCTTTACCCCATGGAATTATAGCATTCGGCTTCTTCTTAACGCGGCATAAAATCCGCAGCTGGTAACTTTAAACCATAGATTAGCCTCGTCACGAACAAGCATAACCCCGTCTTTAGGCCTGATTTTTGTAAGGAACCATTTCTTTGAATGTCGGATAAACCAAATACGTGTTCCTCTGACTGCGAAAAAGAATAAAAATTATTTCAATGAGAAAAAAGGCAATATCAACAATAAAAACGCCTAAAGGAACTAGGCAACAAAATTGGATCACTAAATGTCGCTGCCTTTAGTTTGCCTTTGGAGGTTGCCACCGTGTTTTGGACTAACTTTGCTTTGGTGGCAGGGGAGTTGGCCATCTGAAAACGACATAAATAAGGAGACAAATAACTATTGATAATTATCACTAAAATTGGAATTCAGCATAGTAGTGAGAATAGAGGTAAATACACAAATAACTATTCACAATAATCACTCGAGGCTTCCATTCTAAGAGCTTGGGTTGTAAGCTGGAAATTTCCTGAGGTTGAGATGTTGCAGTTAACGCGGGGAGTAAAACAATGATTGAATTTTCACGAAAAACTTGCCGAAATGAAAGCCGATCGTGCGTTTTACTGCTTGCACAAAATAAGATAGATATATCAATTGCCTTCACAATACAAAGGGACGAAAAGTGAAATTTTTGACAAGGCACTCTTCCAACAATTGGGCAGTATACGGCATCTTTTTGTTTTTATTCCTGGTAAAAGAAGCTTCCTTGGAAGGCCACCTTTCTGGAACCCTAAGAATCTTAGTTGTGTTTCCTTGTGCCCAATATGTGAGCAGTACATACCTGCAGTGTATAAGTAGGAACATTTTAAGTCTTTCCTATCGCTTCCTGTATGGTGACCAGTTAAATCCATGGTCCATATTTTACCCTCTGCCTGAAGTTTTCAAGAAAACAAAGCAGTGGTTTTATTCTACAAGTTTTTTTTCTTTGAGCTTAACATATTTGGTTTTCTATCCAATAAGGCACTTTAAACACAACTTATCTGGTACGAAAAATATTCCAGTAATATTTCTACTATGAGATCCATTATTTCCTGCTTCAACAACGCAGCAATTGCATATAATCATCACAACAAAAAGTACGTTTTTGTTCAAGAAGGTAGCCTTTCATATAACACAAGTAATTTGGGTCTTTTCTTCGGGCTTCTTAACATGACAAGCATCGACTACAAAAGTCCACTGCCTTGTACAACGTCATGATCAAGAAAAATATATACAACTTATCCTTCTTCCTCTTCTTGATCCGCCTACGTTTTAATGACGAATTGAGCGGTAGTAATAATTCATACGTTTAAACGCCATCAGGATAAATCATTATCATGCTCCATCCAACACTCCTACACATCACTACCCGATCCCGGAAAAAATATGCTCCAACACGCAAAGTGTATTTGCGACAGAGCGAAAAAGCTAAAACGCATCATAAGGGTATTTTAACTACTACTAGCGGGTTATCACTGTAGACGCAGTCGAAACAAAGTTTGCGTAAGGTACAGACTCCATTAGAAAATGAAAACAAATTTAGTAAAAGAAGAGGAAATTGGCCAGGTGAAAAGTGAACTACACTTAGGTGAAAATTTTGTTGCAATAGCTAAATACACACTTCATGTTTTGTAAGTCATCCATCCATTCAATCATTTGTTCCCTGCTTTTAGTGAAAGCTCCTGCCTTAACAGGCACGTTATATTAGCTGGTAACGTGAAAAAGTTCCGTACTTTTTCAGACGGTTTTTGTGATTTGTGAAACGGCATCACATTTAAATTCACATACGTTGACGTTTTTCTAAATATGAGAAATATGTGAATGATTTAAATCTTAAATTATAACTCTTTTGATCGACGTAGACTTTTCCTTATACTAATGCTGTTACATCACATTAAAGTTAAAAGTTAGGAAACAAGACTAGAAGCGCCATCCGGGGATATTAAAAACTATCCGGGAATGTCTTGAGATCCCTGATTTAAAAATAATACAAATCTTCAAATTTATGTAAAATCAGTGTAAACTTCATCATGCATATTGTTTAGCATCTTTGATATTAGTGGATCATGTTTTACATCGACTTTCAAAGAGCTTTTAAGCGTCTCACTATTACGAGTGCACAAAATTTTATAGGACTATTTGTTCCGTCGTTTTGTTGATCGACACAGCTTCATACAACAAAAGTTCCAAGATACGCTGTCCTTGTGTACAAGTGTTCTTCACCGAGCCGTTTATCCTATCAACGCCAGTTTAAGCCAATGGTTGACAAAAGTCATTGAATGCGTCCTTTTTCTATTGTGGAGAAATGTCAATTTTGGGGATGAATTTTATGAGACGATATGAAAGGATAAGGCTTATTGTCTTTCCAGTGCTGCACGTCGAGTATGCTCTGTGTGTGTGTGGAATCAATGTGAAAATGAGTGATTCTGGAGACCTTTTATTGAGTGGTGGTCAGTCTAGTAGCAGTTTAGGACTGAAGAGATTTATTCATAATATAATAAGTGGCAAGAAGAGAAGAAGGAGAAGGACAAAGGAGGTGGAAATTAGGTAGTTAGGACAGGTATTGTATAGTCAGGTAGCAACGAATACGCTAATTAAGTGCTCGTCATCATCATCGTCATCATGAGCGAAACACGTGAATATTCTGGAGAATATTCTGGAGAATAATGTTCATGTATACAGTACTTAATACAACACTATAAAGGCTTGTACCTCCAGTCGAACCGCGAAACGAGAGGAGTACTCGAGTAAGCTGGAAAGAACGCTATGCAGGGATTACTCCAGAACCGGAAAGCCTCTTTTAAGGTGAGTATGGTGAAGGAGGAAACCTACAAATTCACCTCCTTTAAACTCAAAACCCGCCTTCACCAGAATTCTCAGCTGATCAATTTGAACATCGGACGACGCCTCCAAACAAAGCTTATCAAGACCTTGGTCACCTTCCTCCTGAAAATCCATCAATTATCGTCAATAAAGTCATTAATTAATTATTCAAGTTTATTTTAAATGATTAATCACTTAGTTATGCTAATTACCCATCTGTTTCTAAATTTCTAGATCCATATGTGGCCTTTTCTATGACGTTCATTCTCCTTTTTCCACCAAACAATATTTGCACTGTATACCTCCATCTTCTCCCTAAATAAGTTCACAATATTAGCACCCCCATCATTTGTTAAAATTTCAATAGAGTAGATTATCACACAGCTGTTAATCCTCCACCAACAGTCTACCCGATTCTTTCTGGTGGTGTCCCCATGATTATTCCTTTCAAAGTCAAATGTCGTACCCAACCCATCTTCTCAAAGTAGGTCCACTCACAAATCTTACCATTAAATGAATAAATCAAAGATTGCGACCCCTCCTCCGACCTTGTCTTTTCTTTCGAAAACAAGCCAGCCATTATCCTAACCAAACTATCAGCAAGTAATTAATGTCAATTGATTATAATTGGTCCTCTTTACAAATTCTTCTGATAAATTTGTTATGTTCGTTATATTCAAGAAAGGAGGATTAGCACAAAAGAAGCGAGTGAACAAGTTTTAAATTTGCCGCTTGTACCACTCTAAGAAGTCATGTGGTGCGGGGTTCACCTTCTTACATTACACACGGCTGGCTGACTTTCACCATGAATTTAGCCACTTCGACTTGTGTGCCATGTTCCATTCAACTCACCTTACCCAGCAGTTAAATTAAACGTGACCCTTGACTATGATTAAAATTAATGATGATCAATGCCAATCAAAAAGTCAATTAAAACCAAATTAGTATGTTATACTGAAACTTTGTGGTATAATTTTTTACTGACTTGTCCTTTTTAGTCACCAGATTTGCACAACATAATACCAAACATGATCATCGGACTTGGGAAATTGCCAAAGGAGTATTCAGATATTTGCAAGGCACGAAAAATGGTGGCCTTGTAATAAATTTCAAACTTATTAAACTTGTTGCTTACTATGATGCTGATCATGCAACTTGCAAGAAGACCAGAAAGTCTGTTTCCGGCTATTCTCTATCGGAGATACACTAATTATTTGGCAATCGCAAAAGCAACCGGTGATTGGACAGTCATCAACAAAAGCAGAGCTCATCGCACTCAACAAAACTTTGCATTTTTCTAATTTACAAGAGAGAATTCCTGGAAGAACTTGGTTTTCCACAAGACGAGCCTACAATTCTCTATGTATACAACACAAGCGCAATTCAGATGATTCAGATGCCCACAACTCCACAATTTTGGAAAGTCGAAGCACATACACAGGTTTTTGATGACAATAGTGGTGGTAAAAAGTGGCATCTATGGATCTATGGATATCATGACAATAGCTACGGTTGCTGAAGACGTTTTAGCCTCGATTATCAGAATTCAAAAGAGTCCCGTTTCGAACCTCAGGCGTTAATACTGGTTAGTAATGCGAGAGAAGCCAATGAACTTGCTCAAGCAGGCACTCGGAAATGATAATTTCGCGATTCCTATCGGGGAACAGGACTCAAGTCAAACAGCTGATGGAATCGCTTTGAATAAGTTTACATCCGGTCCCTTTCGATGTGGAATTACCTATGGCCATGCACTGAAACATTATATAAATGAGAACGTGACGCTTTGTGTGATCTTAACTAATATCGTAACTGATCGGTTCCAATTTTTTTTATTTTGTAGATAGATGTGGACATTTACATGGCAAATTACGTGATGATATTACTGATCGAGCTATGCTGAGTTCCAACAGAAGCATATATGGGATCAACTGACAACTAATTCAAATAGTGATTCTGTTGATGTTGATTATGACGAGATTTGTGAGTAGACATTGATGATGCTTTGTGAATACATTTGAATTAATTATTATTTGTATCATTGTTATAATATGACTAATTCATAATTAGTTCATTGTTGTTTCATTTATAATTAGTATATATATTAGGTATACATAATAAGTTGTAAGGGTTTTCTAACAAATCTTGTAAATACACATTTCCCGTTCCTGCTCCCACAACTATATCTTCTCCCACGCTAATCCCATTCTTCTTTACAACTTGGTGTAAATTGTCGAACAAACGGCCGAATTGAGCGTTGAGCTTTATAATAGTCTCCTCTCTAGCTAAAGGCTAATCCTCCAATAATTTAACTTTACCTTCAAGCTGGATTATTTTGTCATCATTTGATGAGCCACTCATGGAACCACTCGAATTTGTGAAAACTAGATCATTATCCTCAACTACTGACCCGAACCCTTGAACCCCTACAACTTCCATATCACCTACATCCACACTGGCAGAACTGGCTTGTTTACGAAGCCAAGCATCAATAATAGGGCATTGGCTGGAGCCTCTATTACAGCTTCCACTGGAAGACCCCGCACCAATTCCTCCCCTATTGATTGTTCTTCCAACCACAGTCTTCTGATCATTTTTACGGCTATTAACTGAATTGATATTAATTATAATAAAAATGTTCTTAAGGGAGTAACAAAAATGATGACATTCCACGGGGAACTTCCAACAGTAACTCAACCAACAAATCGATGTGATTTTCACATAAACCATCTATTAGAAAAATCGTAATTCAAAAATTTTGCCTCAAATTTGCATGTAGATTTTTTTCAGGATCTCTTTAACACTAGTTCCAAAATTGGCTGTTGTGCTGTAAGTCAATCGTGTGTAGTTTATAACAAAATTATTCTTTTGTCTCTCTCTAATAATCAATACTTAAGAAGCCAGTAGAATTTTGCAAAATTACCTGTTTGAACATATATAATCCAGTTCAGCTATTTTACATGCGCTTATTGTAGCCAGTCTTTGCTTTTCATTGAATTGTGCAGGAACAGACAGCACTGCTTTTGTTACTGTCCCTTCGGGTAAGTTAAGGTAATCGTCCGCCATGTGTCTGCATGTTTTTAGAATTTCTGCATATACATATTCGGGACACCTATCTCTCCTAATAATCCGTTTGACATTGTAACTCGTGTTAATATGATTTTTGTTTGCTTTTTGCTTTGCACTCGAGACTACGAGTATGTTTCCATCTGCTTCATATAACACAACATATAACTTCCCCGTTAACATATACACTCACAGAGAAAAAGTCTGTTCCCAAATTTATTTCGATAGCAGGAGTAATATTTATATCTTGGGAAGTCAAACTCATTATAAATTTCGTTTTGAATACTTTAAAAAGTTCCCTCATGAACTCCCACATTTTTTATTGTCTTCCATAGTAATTTTTGAAGCTCATGCAACATGCTACGATGATGACGTCTTTGAATCATTCCTGGGCGAATCTGAGAATACTTTTTTAGTTTGTCGATTTCACTAAGATACAATTCACGTATTACTTGTAGTGCATCCTCGCTTAATTTTTTATCATTTTGGATGCTATTTGACGACCACTACAATTCATCCACTACTTACAAAAATATGAAAGTTTATTCAAGCTACACAAATGATAATTGTCACAAAATTCACAAATGTCAAAGTAAGAAAACCAAAGTGCTATCGTTGACTTTGGTCAGACCCTAACCATCACGGAATAAGTAAACGCATTAATTGAAACTGATTCTTGGGGTTTCAGCAGTAGTTGGGTAAACTTATGCAACAGTTAATTGTGGTATTGTATATCGCGTATGTATGTATTATGCA
Organism: Entomobrya nivalis; assembly: GCA_034695485.1. Taxonomy (NCBI): domain Eukaryota; kingdom Metazoa; phylum Arthropoda; class Collembola; order Entomobryomorpha; family Entomobryidae; genus Entomobrya; species Entomobrya nivalis. The sequence continues at coordinate 5,854 of JAQFZH010002221.1, read as the reverse complement.
TGTAGTTGCTTTAGTTTAAGTCGGGTTATTAAATGTACTTTGCCTTTTTCCAGAAGATAAAATGAGCTGTACTTCTCCGTAACTTAAGGCATAACATTTACAGCACAGCACAGCTTAATTAAATGTATAAAGCAGTTGATGTCTATGAACGACTTCATTTATAAGCCCAAAAATAATACTTTTAACTCACGGATATGTCATCACAGGCACTATTTAATAAGTCATGTGACAATATCATAAATACAATTTCATGCTTAAAGCAAATTTCATTTCATGCATTTATCTTCGTGACAAACATATTGATATGTATTAACATGAGATTACGAATAAACATGACTTTAACATGAAATGACGAAAATCAACTTAAATTTGTTAATGCTATATATGTACCAGATCTGGGTCAAGAAGAGTGCATATGCTACGCAATTATAACACAAAATTATTTGAATGTACTTACAAACACAATGCGTCAAGGAAAGTTCATATTATTTACGAAGGAAACAAAGAAGCAAGCAATATAAACATAAATTATGCATTTCCTGCAAACTTTATAAAGGGGTTTGGTTTTTAAAAAAACTTCTAATTCCCTTTCATAGGCAATGCTGCAAATTGATCTACATTTTTTTGAGATCTTATACTCTTCAAAATGGTATTTTATTTATGTAAACAATATTGGGCCTTTTGTAAAAAAACTATTCGGTCTTTTTTCAATTTTGGAATGTGGCCGCATGCAATTTATGGTTACATTCGATTACATAATATCTTCAAAGGCTTACTAGTTTGCTAAACGAAGAATGATGCATGTAGATACATACATATGCTGAGCAAAACGACTCAATGCCATATAAGTTGCTAAAATGTAACATCTCTCATTTGCAAACTAATATTTATGGGACACCATGAGATCTGATTGGCTTTTTAGCTTGCTCTCTTTATCTTTTTTGCTTTTGAGTTTTCAATTTTATGTTTAAAGCTAAACTACCAATGTAAAGAAACACAAATAAAATATTCATAACGTTAATCCCAAACATGATTTTTTGTGGGTAAAATATCCCAGATAAAATATGCTTATTTTATGGCATAAAATTCAAAGTAAACATTTTGAAAATTTAATGTAAATAAGGCATGTGCGTATATTTATATTAGGTGTACGCACATGATATCCAATATTTAATGATAATTGATATTAATCTAATTATAGGTGGGATAACCCCCAGGAAGATTGGAGGAGACAGCTAAAAAATTCTACTATTCACGGTGACGAATTATTTCTTTCCTTTGGCGTGGGTGGTGGTCGTGGTGTTACAAGCGGTCTTTAAATAGAGATTCATTGAAGCCTACGGAATGGAGACTCTGGCGAGTTGTTTTTTTCCAAAGAAACGACCATCCTTGTTATTTTCATAGCGAAGTTATAATTTGGAAGAGTAATGGAGAGAAGAAGTAAAAAATTTGGCAGAAAATAATGAAAATATTCTCACTTTTATACCTCCGATATTTTTTTTGTACTGCAGAATATTGGCGGATCACACAATATCAAGGGTAATGGATTCCTATTTTGTTTACCTGAATTAGTCCAAGAATATCACAGTCCATACTTAACCAATTGGCAGGCTCTTTTCCGAGTAGATCTGTATTTTGGCATACGAACAGGAGAATGGATGTATTTTCCATAAATTTCATTGTAATACATCATCTTCCTATTTACATTTAATATCATGCATGCATGCGTTGACTTGGTTCTATATGAAATGTGTAGACCAACCTATAGGCAAAAAGTTGCCGAAGAATATCATGTGCCATTTTACGATAAAGTCAGTTCGAATCCTGAATTTGATAAAATGAAGGAGGTGGTGTGCACTTACGTCAGGGTTATCACCCACAGATACCTACTTGAAAAATATTATAAGGTAGAATGATTTAAACACACAATTATTTATGGATAAAGCCCATATTTATTATTTTTAATATTTTACATTTTTTCGACTAACAACACAACAAACAAATGTCTCATTTTATAAATCAGTTTAATAATTTTGACCAAACACTTATTAAGAAAAAGATCATAACTACTCCTGTGGACGCCGAAACCCTTGAATTTAAGTTGCATTTGTTGGTGTTACAAATACATAGTTTTGCTAATCTTGTTTGGCCACCTAATATTATAGTCGCGTTGGGGACAATGGCATTCATTTCTTCGCTAGTCCCCATGTTCAGCTCGGTTATGTTTGTGCTTTCCTTACACTCATTTCCTGAAGTACTATTTTCATAAATTGGTATACATCCTCTATCAAATATTTTATATTTCCCTTGTAAAAACGACTTTACACAAATTTCTCCTACGTCACACGTTACGAGCAAACTCCTGTTTGGTTGGTTTGTGGCGCACGTTTTGTGGTAATGCGGTAGCTCTTTTGCCGTCGGATTATCACTGTAGATACAGTTGTAGCACCGTATACCTGTAAGGTAAACAATTCATTTAAAATTCAAACACAACTTGAGTAAAACTTTAAAATTCCATGACTCACCCGATGCAAATACGGAGTTTGTGCAAATGATGGCCGTGAGAACGATGATGATGATTTGGTGTAAAAAATCCATTTTTTGTTGAAGTTAGTCCAAGAAAGCAAAACAGAATAGCTGTTTAAAGGAAAAACGTTTTGCTAAACTCAGGAAAAAGGGTTTGCCTTATAAACGCTGATTTAAGCAACACGATAATTTGATGGCAATTTCTAATTAATTTCACTTTCAGCTACTTAATATTTTGTTTTAGGATTGAGTACAGTATGTATGTTTAACATCAATGGAATGTGATAAAATTACGTCAATATTGGAAAACTTTCTAATTACACAATTCCTTTGAATTGTACATCCAAGCTATTGTGCGACGTAGTATGGCATTGTGAATTGTATTTGTACTTCACTGATTGCATTGATATTCAAGGAGAAAAAGTTATATTTTCTTTTATGCAAGTAAATTTATAGCGTAATATTCCATTGTCATTCATCAATGTCAATTTTAAAGGCTTCTTGTGTCTTGCGTCATATTTGAAAAAAAAGTTGCGTACTAGAATATTACATTAAATATTTTAGCATTGGCAGTTTAATAAAAAAAAATTTAAAAAACTCCAAGTTTGTCCCTTGAGATTTTCAATCGTGAACTTGAATCGTGTTAAATAAAATGAGTGATCCGAATAGTGCGGCAGTTCCTTGGGAAAACGTTCCAGATGAGTTTCAAAGCATTTTCTGGTCTCCCGAACATCTTTCAACTCCGCTCCCATTCGATATGGATGCCAACCAACAACCTGAGAGCGACAGAATCTCTGCCATGCTTAACAAGCTGTAAAATGGCTTGGTGAATCAAAAAGATAAAGAGATTGGCCAGCTGAAAAGTGAACTACAGAAAAAAGATGCGGACATAGCTTACCTAGCGAGGAAACTTGGAAATCTCGAACGATATGCAGTTCGAGAATCGAAGGAAATGGGAACCTTGATTGGGCATTTGGTAGAAATTGGAAGCAAGAACTATATTTCTTCTGGATTTTTGCTCAATTTGGGATCATTTAAAGATGGGAAGGAAGTGGAAAAGTTTCATGGATTGCTGAAGGAACTGTCCGTGAAAATGAAGAACGGAGTGGAAAAAGGAAACCGAGAACTTTTAGTAAAGGTCAACCAAATGCTTTCTAAGTGCAAGGAGTTGGGAAGAATCCAAGTGTATCCGGCTGGTGCTAACTCTACAACAACTGGTTTGACCACCGACAATAATGTTGCTCCTCAAACATCGAGGGATAAAGTCAAATATAAATATCTGTATGAGGAACGGAAGCATGGCATCAATTGGGATAACTTGGATAATGAAAAATTATGCAAGTGTGGACTGGAATTGGACTCGCGGGCAGGCCTGGCTATACATATTTTAGATGAAAAAAAGAAAGAAGAAAACATGATGGGATGATCCCGTTCGGACGATCTGGCTTAATTGTTCATTTGACTTTATCAACCAAGGTTATCGAAATGGGTGAATTAAATGAGGAATTATTTATAATATATTGTTCGTCATTAAATTTGATGTGTTTTTGAAAAGTTAAATAGAAAAAAATTAACTTGTTGAATAATTCCATAAATTTCATATTAATTTCAATGTACACTAAAGGGATTGTTAAACAACTTGCTTATAAAACTGATGAAATATAATATGTTGAGATCTTATTAAATAAACAAATAAAAAATAAATTAATCTTTACTAAATCTTTAGTAGTGAAATAACAATAAATTAATTATATATTTCATTTACCTAACTTTTCTTGAAATCGTTTTCATTTTATTATTTCCATTTTGTTGGTTATGCCTGTTTCCATTTGACATTGACATTTTGTACAATCTATTCAGCTGCACTGTCGCATTTTACCCCATTGCAGAGGAGAAGTTCGGAGCTAACATATTTTTAAAATGTCATATGTCTCTCTGTGAAGCCTGAGGCTGATGTAGGTTTGTTTTGCTCAGTGTTCACACAATATTTGATTCATCCTGGATAATAGTAGAATTGTTCGTGTTTCTAATTTACTTTAAAATCAATTTTAACTTGAACTTGCTGAGCTAGATAAGTTTGTGCCAACACAATGGATCCGAAGGAGGCAAATGAAGTTCGGAGCTTGTTGAATGAAGAGGCAGACAGGTAACAATTATTTCCGTATTGCTTTAATAAACTTATGCTATGCTTCAAATAATATCTCTTGAGAATAGAGGAGGGGTCTATTCTTAATTATGAGCAAGTGTATTAAATATTTTAAAAATTGATATAAAAATGCTTCTTTTAATTTACCTTCACAGATTGAAAGACATGCTCACTAAGCTGTTGTTGGAGAGCGGATGGAAGGAGGAGGTGAACGTAATGTGCCGAAAAGTAATTGAGGAAAAGGGAGTCAGAAATGTGACCACTGATGACATTGTTAAAGAAGTTGCATCGTCAGCCCGAGGTAAATACAAGACAAAAAGAATGCTTTAGCTTTATGAATTTATAAGCAAAACATAAAATGTTATAACCTTGTAATATTTGAATTTTTGAAGCAAAAATTCCTGCCGAACTGAAGCAGATTTTAATGGAAATGCTTCAAACGTCAGTCATGAAGCAGAATATGTCAGAAGTCATGAATATTAGCATCATCATTTAATGTGTGAAACGTCGTGTTTGAAAATAGTCCCAAACTATTTCTTTATTCCTTTTTGAGTTACTATTTACATAAATATTGAAGAAAATTAATTTTTGAACATGTCTATTGCTAAACAGCCTACTAAAATGTTTAGTTAAATGTACACAAGCAGACCCACAACTTGGTTATACTTTTTTGTAATTAGATTTTTTATTGTTAGGTAATGAATTATTGTTATTATTACTCACGGTATTCAAATATTCATTGTCACGTCACATTTTTACAGATAACTTGAGCTAATCCCTAGTAGGCAAGCTTTTTATTATTCTTCGACACAAAAATTACATAAATAAAATAACTAATAAGAAGCTAATTCCATAATCTACTTTAGACTAAAAATTCATACACTTTACAAAACGTTTTACCACACCGGTTACGGTCACAAAACGTTAACTTAAATCAAGTATTTTTTTTAATTGAATGATTTTTTTAGCTTATTCTTAAAACTAGAAAATAAAAAGAATTTGAAATTCAAACTTGAATTGAAAGAAATGAGCTTAGTCTTGTTATCATTTTCTTAAAATACATTATTATGGACAAAATGAAAGAAACTGATTTAAGTTTTGTAACGTACTACTAGTGGAAATGTTAAATGTTCCAGTTTTTCCCTCTGAGCTTGGCAATGTGCGGCACGACATAGAAGCAGG